>BQNB010050569.1:35102-41449 GCA_026074375.1 Tanacetum coccineum
CTTTTAAGTCGTTGTTTGAAAGACACTTGAGGTGTGAATGAAGTTGTTGAAAAGATACCATGCAACTTGCTTTTGATTTATCTTGAATTAGTTGCATTTGTTGTTTTTCCGAATCTGAACACGAAGATAAGGTATCTTTCTTTTCCATTTTATCGTGTATTGTGAAGTGTAAAAGATTTGTAGGATCTTAAGTGGATATGATGTGATTGATGTTGTGGTTTTGAATACAATAGACGTTCACGGGATTTTACAAGTCTATGATTAGAACCGATAAAAATTTAACGGGATTTTACAAAATCAATAGAAAACCGTGAATGATTTGATTCGGAATCAGCGGCCAATGATTTAATTGTCTAAAAACAGATAATTTTCTGGCTAGGGTTAAAGCTGTTTGTTTAAATAGGCTCACCAAACTGAAACGGGCCTAAAAAGCTGATGGCCGTGAGCTAGAACAAAAACAAGTCTAACACAAATTCCAAAAAACTGAAAAATGTCAATAAATCATAGTAAACGAGCTTTTTGGGCCTTAAGAAATCCTTAACCAGCTAAAGGGTGGTTACAGCGTGATCCGTCTCGTTTTTTTCTTCGATTTGAGAGGTCACGGGCCTGAAACGGAGTTACGGATCAAAAGTTATGGCCGTTTTACTGAAACCCTTTTCGTCACACAAGTTTTCTAAAAAAAAATTTCGTTCGGTCCAAAAATAATTGCTCGTTCGATCCCACTCGTTCGATTCCGCTTGTTCGATTCGCTCGTTCGATCCCGCTCGTTCGATCCCGCTCGTTCGATCCGCTCGTTCGATCCGCTCGTTCGATCCGCTCGTTCGATCCGCTCGTTCGATCCGCTCGTTCGATCCGCTCGTTCGATCCGCTCGTTCGATCCGCTAGTTCGGTCCGCTAGTTCGATTCCGCTAGTTCGGTCCGCTAGTTCGGTCCGCTAGTTCGATCCGCTCGTTCGATCCGCTAGTTCGGTCCGCTAGTTCGATTCCGCTAGTTCGGTCCGCTAGTTCGGTTCCGCTCTTCTTGTCACTCGAGTATCACTATAAATATCCCAATGAAGCCGAGAATTTGTGAGCTCTAGCTAGGCGTTTCCAACATCAAAAAGAGCCACGAAAAAGTATTGTTGCCGAGTGATGAAGCAACCCAACTGCCGAATCTAATAAGCTTACAACAACAAAAAAAACCACGCTATCCACCCGAGGCGATTGATACCAATTGTAGAGTCCCGATTTACCACTTTACTTCATAAATCTTAACACGAAACAAGAAACTAGAGAGAGAGAGAGAATCGAAAAGAGAGAGAGAGAAGAGAGAGAGATGAGAGAAAAAGAAATTTAGATATATGAAAACTAGATATTATGAAAAATGAAAAACTCTATATATATTTAGATATTTTTAGAAAATATCTAAATATATATATACCCCTACACATTTAATGTGCCGCGCGGGATATTTAACTAGGACCCGGGCTCGGGTTTTGTTTGGGATTAAACCCAAAACATATACAATATTAGATTAACTATCGAAGCCCCCCCCCCGATTCCCAGATAATAGTTTTATTACAACGTTAACAATTAAAGACCGAAGCTCATCCGTGAGTGACCGAGCTTCCTTGTTCGACTCAATAAATTGAGGCTAACAATCTCCCCTGAAGTGAGGTCTTGAACACGGGAACGAGCTTCCTTTATTGACTCAATAAAATTGAGGCTAACACACGCCAACGCACCCACAACAACCTACTTCAACCATCAAACACAAAAACACAAACACACATCCATCACTCGAAACGACACTAAGGTAACCCGTCATTTTTAATATCCCGGTTATATGGTCAAGTGATTGTCTGCATCAGTCAATATTTATATGTATTTCCAATCATTACCCGATTTGAGCATCTCACGTGGGCACCAGTGTCCCTATCATGTAAGAGCGCCGAATAGACTACCTGTTAGAAGATGTCACTCAATAGGGACAGCGGATCCCACGTGAAAGGTTAACAGAGAGTAAGGGAAATAGGGATGACCGATGACAATCGCACGTAGAGCGCCAACCATTTAAAGATAATAAGCTAATTTCCAAGCTTCTAAACTACAAAACCACCAAAAATGTTGACCATGGTACAACAAACTAACGTTACGCCACTTACTCAACATTGAAGCAAAAAAGACACTCATTAATTAAAAGAAGGTGATGGAATCCAAAGTAGCCTGGTACTATTTAAACGGTGTCTCTTATCCAAACACAGCGGACATATGTTCAGATAGGGGCTCAGACTTGTAAAGACAAAATAGAACACCAAACATCGACCATGGTTGCAGCTAAAATGCATAGTAGCTACCACGCCAATAGTAAAAAAAATCGAACAATGTTGTGTATAAACTAAACGTAGAAGGTTGAAAACATTTCCACAATGACCGCCACTTTGATAGTCCTGGGCTATCGCCTTTTGGGCTAGGCTAAAATACTGGCTTAGTCTTCCCACACAATCTCTTTTTTATGCATATTCATACATGATGCACAAGTAGACTCATACAACACACACACACACACACACACACACACACACACACATTCTTGACTCTTTCAAGGTAGTCGCTAATCTTACGCAGCTGTAGATAATAACTTTCTAAAAGTACACAATGCTTATCGCAACCTAATATTGCAGGACATTAAAACAGCACACATAAGGAGCCTTTGAAAAACACATAATAACTAAGAAAACCATCGAATGTATGACTCAAACGGATACTGGGTAAACGCGATCGCGCCCCAGAGTTTGATGAAAGTGTTTAGCAACACACTTGGACTTAATGTTTGGGTCGTATTCCTTTATGCGCCATGCCGATCCATCATAAATCATACATACAGAAGGTTTTCATAATTCTGTCACGTCACATACCTTCACTATGTTTTCATTTTTATTTCCCTGATAATGAACCAAATCAAATGGGTGTTGATATGCAAGAAGCACGCTACCATTAAAATGACGTCATTTCAAACGATGGTATGTTGGTTGCGTAACGTAAACCTGCCAGCATACAACATCTGTTATGGTTGCAACCATACAATATAAATGGTTGCCCCACCAAGCTACTAAGACTGTTAACACAAATACATGTAGCCGACCAATTGTTGAAGGATAACAAAGCGACATTCAAGTTCTTAGATGTAAAACAATCAGAAAATGGCGTCACGTGGTTGCAACCACAAAATTGATGTGGATGCCCTACTAACGTACACCATAAGCATATAAGGTAGACATCTTTGCTACAATGGCTGCCGTTTTAACAGTCCTAGGGTCTTAGCTTGTGGAGTTGTCCACAAAGAAAAACATAAGGCTTAGATCTGCGTATCCGAAAGTTAAAGGCACTGGGACCGACTGCAGCTTGAACGTAGGTCAGGCTGCCACGCCAACATACTAGTACACACATACTACAGCCAACAAATATGTAACAACTGAAGATCAACATTATCGGCCTAAACATCTGGAAAACATCTCGTATACATAACATAAATACCCATTCAGCGCTCGAAACGATACAATACAATTTCATAAATCAAATGTCGGTACTGGCTGCAACCTCAATACAGATGAGGATACCATGCCAACGTACCAACAACCACACACTTCAGCCACCAAATACGAAACCATAAACACTGATTCAGCAATCGAAATGACACTAAAGAAAACCAACATATTTACCACAAAACCCCAAGTGGAATCCCAACCATGGCTGCAAACCTGATCCAACACAAGATGCTCCGCCAATATACCGGCACTCGCCAAGGCACACAAATTTCAACACCAAATATCCAAATCCATTCGTTTTGACAAATATGTTATCTACCAACTCATCCCAAACCATCTACACCACACATTAACACGCAAACGCAACATCCTATTTGAGACACCAGCCATGGCTGCAACCCTGATCCAACAAGATGCCCTATCTAGATACCAGCATCAGCTCATAATAACCACTTAACAAACTAATAATTAGATCATGTACTTTTAACAAATACACTCATCCAACCCAAACACGAATAAATACCCAAACAATTTTGTCCTCACAAACAGACATCGAAACAACTGTTTAAAAACCATTTATTTTCACACAAACACATACCTACCAACATCAAAACACATCATCTAAACCCCAACCCGCATAAAATCATACACGAAAAAAGTCAACTCTTAGATAAATAAGAACAACAAACCCAATTAACAACCTACGCATGTAAGCCAACACAAACCATAAGCCACATCTATTTATTTTCACACAAAACCAACACCCCAACTCATGCAAAATAATGAAACCTAAGAAAAGGACATAATAACCAGAAACAATTTTATACCTGATCGACAACCAAAACTTGAACATGTATGCATGCAAACCAACATAAACCGTGATCCATGCCAGACCAAAAAAACCCCAAAAACCAAACTTCAAAACCGAGGAAATACCTAGGAAGAAGATAAGCACAGCGCATTCTAGAAGATAGTTTCTAGGGATGTGTGAGATCCGAGAGTACTCTAGAAGAGTTAAGAGTGTGTGTGTTGTATAAGTGTTTGTGTGAACTGTGTATGAATATGTAAAAAAGGACCATCATTTTAGCCCAACCCAAAACGCTGGAGCCTAAGACTATTAAAACTGCGTTGTTTTGAGCGTTGGATGAAGTTCGTATATAACAAGCAAATGAACCCGCGCGTTGCGGCTGGCGAGATGTTATTCCCGAATAATTTTTTTTTACGTTTCGGGGGGTTTTTTTTTGGGCGATGCGTTATGCGGGGCTAATTTTTAATATTTTCTTTTTTTGTATGATTCGGGGAAAAAAAAATTTGCGTTGGGACGGGCTAATTTTTTCCCGAATATTTTCTTTTTTTGGGACGGTTTTGTAAATTTTTTTACGGGAATTTTTGTGTAAGAAAATCGTAAATAGTTAAAAGGTGAGGGTCCGTTTTGTATTTTTTTTTTACTTTGGGCCAGATTTTAGGCTATTTTTTGGGTTTTTTTGGCTAATTTTTTCCTGGATATTTCCTTTTTTTGTATGATTCGGGAAAAAAAAATTTGCGTTGGGACGGGTCAATTTTTTCCCGAATATTTCTTATTTTGGGCGTCGATATCTTTTTTATTTGGGCTGGTAAAATGTAAAAAAGTTGTGAACAATAAAAACTTGACGTGTTTTTTTTGTTAATAATAAGACTATTTTCGAATCAAAAGCCCCATTGAAGTCGATTATATTTGATGATGTAATTTCTAGTTCGTTTTATTGGTGTAGGATTAATGGCTTAAGAATCCTTATTTAATTGTCTTGTAATCTAGCTCCTTGCTAGTTGATGAGTCATAATATGTCGTTCAAAAAAAAATGTGTATATTAGTAATATTTTTTTTATATGGCTTATGTGTTGGGCCTCATGTTTAAAGTTTTTTTTTCTATATGGGTTTTTTTTTAATATAATGGGTTGTACGTTTGTGATCATATCGATTATTTTAAAGTTATTAGTTATCGAAGATGTTTCCGCGGGTATTTTTTTATCTGAATAAATCGGAACTTTTGTAATATTTCTTTTTCCTCCTACTTTGTGCATACAAATTTAAAAAAAAAAACCAAAATCGGGCTGGCCAAAAATGGAAGCTCATTACTGTAGCAAAGTGACCCACTGTCAAAACGACAGTGGATTTGTCACTCATTGTGTATATTTATAATGTTCAATTATTTATAAAAATATACACCTTCCCCGTATACATATATTTAGTGTCATCCTAAAATTATTTCTTATATAATTTTAGCTAGTTTTCAATTCAAAGTTATCAGTAAATCGTTTATATCAACAAAATAGGTCATAAACGTGTCAAAAGACTTTGGTTCAGTTAGTAGTTGGTACTCGTCTTTTCAAAAAACTCATGGGCTCATCGAAAAGATTTTGTAGACAAAAAAGTCGAGGGTTCGAGTCTCGGCTCTTACCTACTTCATTTGGCGCTCTCACTCAGCTAGAAAAATTGCCGGAGTGGACAATGGCTGGTACAAAACATATGATACAAACTTCAACCTTGACATTGTTCTTTTGAATTTACGACTTCGTTTTAATTGTGTGTGTGTGTGGTGAATATATCAATAAAAACGTTGTCCCTAATACACGAGATTAAAACTTCTTCACGTCAATACGTCATCTTGTCAACTTATTTTTCGAGAAAAGAAGTTTTAAAATGTAAATCCACTATGTAAATCCATTTATTTTAATAAAGAAAAACCAAGAAATGTAGTAGCACTCTCTTGATCTAATCTAAACCAACCAAGGCATCACACAAAACCTTGTAAAAGGTATATAACAAGATGCCGTTTTATCC
>BQNB010050570.1:0-35329 GCA_026074375.1 Tanacetum coccineum
AAAAATCTGAAGTTCCTAATACATGGAAGTTTATGTAACACAATAACTAACAATATTTAAGACTAAGACATAAGGATAATCTTTTTAACGTATACTTTTTATTTGAATAAATTAAAAAAAACATATTTTACGGATAAACACTTAATTGGATGACAATAAGGCATTGCTCTTTAATCAAGTAAACTTAAACAAAGGTAAGAGTTTACGAGTGAACTCTTATTCTTTTATTCGATCGGAGATTATAATGAGTTCAAATATGAGATAAGATCATATTTTTAAATGTTAGAATAATTGTGGAAGATATAACATTTACTCGTCCAACATTATCTTTATATAAGAGACAAACGAGTATGTCGCATGAGAGTTGTTTTTTTTTGAACGGCGGATTATATTAAGAAAAACTAGCAAGAAGCTAGAAGATTACAAGGAAAGCAAATTAGGGTTTTTCATCTAAGTGATCCAATCAATCTTGGATTTACAACGATTGAAAATCCATAAATAAAAAAGTTGAACAATATCATCAAAAATGGAATCCCTTCTAGGTTGAGAAGTTCTGAAAAGACATTGATTTCTGAATTTCCAGATAAGCCACCAAGACACATAGCAAACACCTTCAAAAATCTCTTTCTTGAGCTTGGATAAACGAGAGTCGGTAAGCCATAGGAGCCAAGCATCATAGGAATTTACTGGAGAGTAATCAAGATCCCACCATCTGCAAACTTTGGACAAGACTTAACGAGCTAACTGGCAAGAGAAGAAAACGTGGGATGTGGCTTTGCAGATCTTTTACTAAGGGGACACATAAATGTGGGGATATCTAATGCCACGAGAGAAAGAATAAACCTGGTAGGAGTTGTCCCAGGACTAATCTTCCAAGCATGATGTTAGCTTAATAGGAACTTATTTAATTCCACCTTGTAGGAGTATCCAGGCTTAGGTAAAATGAACTAATCAATTATAGCTTTCGAAACGTATTACCAAAAAATCTCCAGAAGAATTACAAGGACCAGAACCATGACGATCGGGACATGTTTGAAGATGAACATCAGATGTAGATGTTCGATGGTCCTTATATTGATCTTTTCAATTCCCACATCTAGGCACGACAAAAGAATGAACTAAAGAATGAGTCGTTTAGTCCAACCTCGGGTCATGACCCGACCCCAGCAAATTAGTACCTTATACCAGGCCATTATGAATGGGAATAGCGACATCAATACGGGCTTCCAAGCCTAATATGGTACTGCATTATGGGGAAGCCATGACATATGGGCTATCACGACGTGGAATTAGGCCATTGGGCCCAACTAGCGCACACTGGGTCGCAGGCATCTAGGAACATCCGTTACGAACGAGTCAGAATTTTGAGGTGGCCCACCAGTTACTAATACTCGGGTGAGGCCTCTCGGATACTAAACCTAATTAATGGGACAAAATACCCATTAGGGTTTGTGTGAGTATATAATGAAGCACCTCGGCTTCGTCTAAGGTTACGCCCTAATTAACCCTAACCTTTCTACTAAAACCTAAAACGAAATTAATTACTCTCACGCGTGGATTAATAAGTGGGAGATCAATTCAACGGTAAGCCTACCTAACGGTGTTTTGTTTTCTTAGTGCGCAGGTCTCATACATCAAGACTTAATTGATAAAGGAACCGGGGCCTAACAGATCCGTGTTACACCTAATTCGGACCTATTCAAGGATCGTCCAACTTTTGTATCAATAGATTGGCGCCATCCGTGGGTGACCCAACAATAAAGGTAAACTACCATAAATTCTTGAATGCAAAAGAAGGAACTTTACCCTCGGACTCCACAGTCGAAGAAGCAGAGCGACCAAACCTCTAGACAGATCTCCAAGCAGGCCTCTGGAAGCGCCAATGCGCCACATGATCTGGTCTTCACAGCGATGGGACCACCCCTGGGGACAACCCAGACAGCTGCCACAATCACAAGCCCGGAAGGTCTACAGCATGCTACTTTCACCACCCCTCCCCAAACGGTGCTAGGGACGAATACTACCGAGCCACCACCCTCACCCCTTCAAAACAAGGGTCCTGAGTTAGGGGTTGACAACCTTACACTGGAAGGGGTCACGACTGAATTGGCGCCGAGTGATTTCATATCTCAAAACTACGAGACTTCGGTCGCCCTCATGCAAGAGGAAACAAAAAAGAGATCAAGCCAGAGCCTACAGGCCCGACTTAACTTCGGCCCGGAGGATGAAGTATCTCCACCGCGCCACCAAAAGGAAAGGCGCGGAAAGGATATAACGAGTCCTCCAGTTTTCGGTAGAATCAGAAAGAAAGTTTTGGGTATCACGGCTAACTTGAAGAACTTGGTCACTTCATGAAACAATGACTGGCGCATCAGGCGTCGTGATTAGTGGGCCAGTTCGCGATGTCCACAGCAATGGCTTGGACAATGGCGCTCCCCGAGTGAAAGTCCTCCAAGTTCGGACTCCGAGGACAGTCGGCGCAAGCGCCGCAGAAGAGTAAGCTCGTCCTCAGAAGACTCCTCGGACAACAAGGACGCAGAACAGGACACTGGAAATCCAAGAACAAATATCGTGGAGAGGAAGACGAAGATATGTCCCAGTCCATAGGCGTCGCCAAAAGGTCGAGCATTTACGCGGAGCAATTGAGCTGATTTCTTGGAGGAAAAGAAAAAGCGACTGCTGCTTAAACGTAAAAAATTATGATTGGGAAGGTGATTGACGACATCTAAAAAATTTCGAATCGGCGGCCTCTATTGAAAAACTGGCACAAAACCGTGTGTGCACATGTTCATTTCCACGTTAGTAGGAAACGCGCGGAATTGGTCAGCAACTATCTCCGCAGATGATTGATGGGTTTGAAGAGTGCAAATGGCATTAGCTTTAATTTACTCAGAGAAAGACGTGTGCAAGAACCCTGTCGAGATTGCTAGGGTGTAACCGCGCAAAGGAGAAGTCCACAGCGCTTCGTAGGCGCTATAAGGACGTAATGCCATACACGTCATAGGGTGCCCGCAAATTCTCAAGATCTCAGGTTTATGAATGGAATAAATACCAGACTTATCAGAAGGTTGAAATTGATAGGGTTCCCCAAACCTTTGATGAGGTTGATTGAAACGCACATGGTCCTTCATTCAAGGAGAAGCCGCCCGCAGCAGACAGCGAAAAGGCTACTCAAACAAGGTCACATGAACAGTCCAGAGACAACCAAATGACAGTTAGCAGTCGTACAACGCTACGCGGTCAGAAGGGGGCTGGCAGGTAGTGAGGGAACGACAAGTACACCCTAATGATCAATTGGGACCCCAAAGGAGAATACTCGCATAGGAAGGTGCAAACTGCCCTAACAGGCCACACCATGCGCACTCAAGAAGAGCAAAGCGTGGGGAAAGGATACTGGAGTATCATAGGCAGAATGGCCATACTACCAAGGTGTACGTCCAACCTGCGCCAGCTAATTGACAAAATGGTATTAGGAAGGCAGATTGGATCACCTCGTGTGAAAAACGTCTAGGAAGAAAAGATAAACAGAGGAGCAGATGGCTAAAGAACAGACGCACCTTGAGACAAGGATGACACCATTATTTGGTGCAGGGGGTTCATGCAGCGAATTAAAACATAAGCAAAAAGTCAGCAAAATTTTTGCATGAGGTGGCATCGATTTTCCTATCTTTAACTGCGGTACAAGCAGTGGTTGGAGCCACTTACCATCGAGTAAATACTGAGGGGTCACGACATCCACCGCCATGTACATGTTGGGGAGCATTTGCAGAACATATTGTAAGCTCATTGATTCCTAAGACTGAGCCCTGACGTATAAAAGTCAGTTAAAACAGGCCACGACATCGTTGATTAGGCTTCATGTGGGAGAAAAAGATTTGGCCCTTGGGGCACTTCGAATTACCGGTTTTGGTTGGCCAATCGGAAGACTCTCAACAGCCTGGATGAATTTTTATGGTGATCAGAACCATTCGCCATACATGCATTAATTGGTAGACCAGGGTCTCAGCGATACCGCGCTGGTCCCTTCCACGGCCAACGGGTTGTAAAATTCCCTGTCGACGGCGGAACTGCACCATCTACAAAACACGCCGCACGCCTAGAGAATGCAACACAGGTCACATGTGACGCGCGCAGACTCCGAGACGCAGCATCCAGAGTGACAAACTTGAAGGGTCGCGATTCATCCCGATTACCTGGAGCAAGAAGGTCTCGATGGTGGAGGGGGTCGATGTCGATACGGGCGTAGGGCGCCTTGTGGTGCGAACTCTTGCAAAAGAAACCTCGTTATCTTTGCTATGGACCAAAACACATGATGGTGTGCCACGATCAATCACAGAACACAAGTTTGGAAAATCCGGACAAGGATACTTCCCAGTAAGGCTAGAAAAAACGCGGGAAAGCTCTAGAGCTCGCTAGGACATTTCGGGAGGAGTACATAAACTCGTGGAGGCAGGTATCATGCAGAGGAGTCTTGGTTTTACTTGGCTGGCCTCTACAACCAGGTTTATGGTCAAAAAGAGCGATGGTAGTTGGCGGCTGTGCGTTGGTCTTTACTGGACTTTAACAAAAGCATGTCCACAAGACTTGCTATCCACTACCGGAGATAGACTGGGAAAGGGGCAAAGTCCTTTTGTGATACCCTTCAAGTACTTTGGATGCATACAGGGGTATCACAAATCCAGTATGGCAAGGAGACGAGGAAAAAAGACAGCTTTCACACAAGTTCAAGGTGTCTATTTCGCCTATACAAAGATGCATTTTGCTAAAGAATGGGGTGCCACCTACCAGCGACTGGTTGGTACGCGTTCGAGGGGCAAGTGGGGCGCAACTGGAAGTCTATGTCGATGACCTTGTTATAAAGTGCCACACGAAAGACGCGTGGTGCGCGACATTGTAGAACTTTCAGGGCACTGCGAAAATTCAATATGAAGCTAAATCTAAAAATGCACTTTTGGTGGTTCAGAGTAGGCATGTTTCCTCGGATACTGATAGAACTGAAGGCATCAAGCTTGTGTCCAGAAAAAAACAAAAGCTGTAATAACTTCCTTCACCGCGCACGATGAAAGAAGTCGAGTCGTTATATTGGGAAGTTAGCCGGTTTCATTGAACAGGTTCAATCCAGTCAGCAGAAAGTCACTCCACTTGTTAAAACCATCAAGAAGTGTACGAAAGAAGGGAGATCTTCCGTTGGAATACAGAAGCAGATAGAAGCTTTCACGCTGCTCTAGTATTAGCATATAGAACTTCCCACGCTAGTCGCACCCCGGTCCAGGGGGAGGAGTTGATAATTTATTTTTCTGCGACGCATGGGGCAATTTGCGCCGTCTACTGAACAGATTGGGACTCGTATTAACACCGGTATACTTCGTAAGTAAAGCACTCATAGGAAACGGAGATCAAACTAGTAGCGCAAGGATTAGCTGCTCATGGCGTTAGTATTTGCCGCCAAAAGACTGCGCAAGATATTTTCATAGCTGCACCCAATAGTGGTAATCAAGATCAACCATCAAACAGGTTATCTCTAAACCTGATGCGTCGGGGCGATCGCAAAAGGGAGCATGTTGTGCTAGGGGAGCATAAACATTATTATAGACACGCACCGCAGTGATAGGACAGTTACTGGCGGATGTTCTCAGCGAAAAACCAGAACGATGTGTTCTTCTCCTGAGCGAAGTAAAACTCAAGAACATGGATCTTATTCCGGATGGATCGTATGCGTGGACGGGTCGGGCGCAGGCCTCATCCTCACTAACCCAGAAGGAATGGAATTCACTTACGCGCTGCGTTTTGAATTTACAGCCACGAACAACGAGGCGGAGTACGAAGCCCTAATTGCGGGACTACGCATTGCAGCTCGAATGGGTGTACGTATCCTAGAAGCAAATTGTGGACTCCCGTTTGGTAGCCAACATGTGTTGGTGCGTTTTGTGGGCTAAGAAGACATCATGATTCGATACCTTCGGACAAGAACAAGTCGTAAATCCAGGGCTTTTTTAGATTCACCATTCGGTAGGTTCATTGAGGTGACAACAAAAAAAGAGGATGCCTTAAGTAAGATCGCATCCACAAGGCTTCGCGCTCCTATATGCAGGTGTTGGTCAAAATCTTGAAGAACAAATCCACTCGGATATTGGAGATATCTACGGTGATAGAAGAGCAGGATCCTACGTGGATGACCCCTCTCATCGAATTCATAAGTAAGGGCACGCTCCCTCATGAACAAAAGGATGCCTGGCGAATACGCCGCACGACGCAGAGATTCAAACTTCGAAATGGTGTCCTCTATCGTACGTTCATTTCCTACACCATGGCTCGATGCGTCGGGAGCCTATTCAGGCAGAAATATGTGCTACGCGAGTTCATGCGGGTTCCTGCAGTGTTGCACTCAGGACCACGATCTGTAGTAGTAGGGCTTACGGTTCTGGGTACTACTGGACCCACCATGCACCGCGGACGTAGCAGACATGATAAGAAATTGCAATGTTGCCAAGTACATAGACCAATCCGCGCCATCCACAACAGGAGCCTTACACCATTACCTGTCTTGGCATTCCACAAGTTGGCGGTATCGGAAATCGCTAGGTTCCCTTCCCTGTTGCGGCGGGAGGCTTGTTGATATCCTTATCGTGGCTATCGACTACTTTAACCCAAATGGATCGAGTGAAAGCGGTCGCCCATATTTCACAGGGAATCAGGTAAAACGATTTGTTTGGGATAACATTGTGTGCCGTTTTGGATTACCTGGAGAAATAGTTTCAGACAATGGGAAACAATTCTGTGATAACCCGTTCAAAGACTGGTGTACGAGATTAAGCATTACACAGCGTTTTGCGTCGGTTAAACACCCACAGACCAATGGTTTGGTTGAGCGCGCAAATCGAAGTCTAGGCGAAGGAATCAAAGCGCGCCTGGTATAGGACATAAAGGCAGGTGGGTAGAGGCAATTGTCAAATGTCTTCGTGGGACATTGCACAACACATCAAAGTTAGCAAGGGGACACTCCCTTCTCTCTTGTCTATGGGACGGAAGCCGTTATACCAGCCGAAATCGGAATGCCAACTATTCGTACCGCGGAGGTCAATATCGCAACCAATGACGACGAGCGACGTATAGACTTGGACATATTAGAGGACAAGGCATACGACAAGCAGCCATAGTGAGGGAAAAGCAAGTTAAAATGATGGGTACTATGACCTTGTATAGTTCGTGGAGTCTTCTTTTAGAACAGGGGACTTCGTGATCGTGATAAACGACGACAAGCCCGGCGGTAAGACACGGGAAAGCTGGGACCAATTGGGAAGGACCCTACTGAAGGTTACGGAAGCACTGGAAAAGGAGCATACATGCTGCGTGACATGGATGGGCGTGAGTTTGCCCGCTCGTAGAATATCTGCAATCTCAAGAAATGCTTATCTTTAGGGATAGTGCTCTCTGGGTATATGCGTACTTATGTTGTTTTTTTCGACAATGTTTTTTTATTTTGCAAGTTTACTTACATGTCGCGTTTTCTAAGCTTAACTCCGCGACACAAGTTCACTTTACATGCTTATTGTGAGTATTAAAACCACCACATTTATGTCATCAATATTGTGTTACATCTTTTTATGTGCTACGCGGCGTGCTGCACCTAATAACCCACGATGAGGAAAAGGATGAGTAATCTACTTAATAATCGTTGAGTAAGAGGGTTGAAAAATCCCATAACATTGGAATCATGAATTCCTGTTAAACACCTTTCTTCAAGACGTTGGAGTAAGTTTAAGATAGATTCCACGTATGGTATGCGCAAGCAGCGCACACGGTTGCTCGTTTAACATAAATAGGAGTCATAACTTTTGACTTCTTTGATATGGTATTAGCGGTCGCGAATGTAATTGTTAATGTCAACCCATACAGTATACTTAGCATATTTTGCGGTCATGACTTTGTAATGACTAGGTTCTACAACAAATTTTGACATATTGCACATCACAAACAAGTCTTTCATGCAAAGGCAACTAATTGTGCACAAACATATTGTCAACTTTTATAACTTATATTGTGTGCGTAAAATCGCACAAGCCACAACTACAAACAACCTATACTATGGACCCAAAAGGATACCTTTTACAAAAACCATGTGTTTGATTAAACATAATTTGCAACATACATAAAAAACGATAAAGTTTTCACAAGGAAGCAAGCTAGACTAGTTGCTGTGACAACGACTGGCTCCGACCATGCCAATTGGTACGCAGCATCTCCAAGCCTCATCAAGTTCCCAGAAGTTCACTATCTTTGGGTGACACAGTCGCCACGCTAACTGGTACTCCATCAGAATGGGGGATGTGCGTTGCACAACACCGCATAATATTGCCTTGCCCTTTACCCCCTTCTTCTTCGCAAGCCTTATGGCGTGGGCCTCTAACGACTCCTTCAACGGAATCTCCTTCTCAATTGCAAAAGGATTAAGGATGTCACGAGGACTGGCAAAGATAGGTACCTGCAGTTGCGCCACATCCGGCTTAAGAAAGTAATCAGGTTGGGCCTCAGCGCCCTCGGTGGCATGCCTAGCCAAGGTTAACCCCGCCATTATTACATCTATGGGGTAATCCTGGTCATGCTCTAGCTGTGCAATCTGAGGCAGCTCTAACAATTTCATCGCCTCATCGCTTAAGCACAAGCTCCTCCTTTTGCATTATCATTTTATACAGGTACCTGTGCGGCCGAACACTATCAGGCAACTTATTGTTCATGCTGTTCCCTCCATCGCTTCCTTCCCTTACCACGTGCAATGAACTACTTCTCCACATCCCCAAAGGACTGCTGGTACCTTCTGTGAGTTATCAAAGCGCCAATGGCACAAGGAAAGGCGCTGACCCAATGCTTATGAGCCACCTGCGCTCAGCAATCGCGGACAACATGTGAGGGTACAGCTCCTCATCATACTCAATACTGAGTTTGCGTAACTTCTCCTCCTGCTTCTCCAACAGCTCCTCCCTCTCTGGCGAAACTACATCCAGCCCAGCAAACATGGTTGTTGTACCCCTCACAAGTACTGCACTGTCCAGTGACACAAACTTGCCTTGTTATATCCGCAGACATTTCACCACGCTTTGCGCTACATTGACAAGCAGTGCCACTTTTTCCTCGGCAAGCTTTAAGCATAAGACCTTGTCGACTCTGCATCAGCCTGCGATCGGCCAACTGTGTCTTAAGCAGCAGAAGCAATATCTTATCCTTTGTACTCTCTAGGCTGCGTTCACTAGTAAAAAACTTTGTTCTCAAGCTGCGACATCCTGCGCGGCGTGCTCGCGAAGTAAACATATCCAACTCCTCCATAAGTGCTCCACATGGCTTGCCTCAAATTGCCTTTGGGACCTGTCTCCCGAATCCATCCTTGATATGTTCATCAGCAGTCAAGGGACTTGGCTGGGGAGGGGACTGCTAGGCAAGCGTCACCGGCACAGAGGAATCGCTATGTCTGCCTCGACATGCGCAACAAATAGCAACAACCAACCAATAATGAGGATTCCACATTACTTTATTATGATTGCGTACAATAAACACTACTACTGGACGAACATAGAGGCTACGTTACTTACTTGAGGGAAGGAGTCTCGGTTTCCTCCTTAGTCGATGTACTATCGCCTAGACTGACATAACGCACCCTCTTTGACGTGCCCGCGCCGTCATCACTGGTAGCCCTTTTGCGTTTCAACCCAGAGTCAACTTCTCCGGCCTCGCTTTCAGCCCCTGTGACATCCGCATCCTCTGAAGAACCAACGCTTGTTGGTCTGGCTGGGGGGCTGCAGTTTGCACCTGGGTTCACTGCGCAGTGGTATGGGTGCTAATACATCAGTACTCTCAACCTTTGGTTGCTCCAGCACAAGTTCCATTATGCGCCCTGTAGTACTTTCCAGAAGCGGATCCTCACCATCTCTTAAAGGGTGCACCCCTCGGTCACCAGCTTGGGCTTACTCAAATGGACCACGCTAAACAAATCCATTTCTGCGCAACACAAAACGAATACAAACAATAAATGGTTACATACGCTTAAATAAGAATGAGCGCTTACACTACTAAGCGAGGGAGACGGAAGGTCAAGAACCAACCCCTGGCGGTCTTTGCTATTAACGTGGCACTTCCTCTGGGCTTCGGGGAAATAATTACGCTAAATGCCATGTGGCATGAAAAGGCTTCCGAGTATGCGTTGATTGGGATACGGTTCTCATTTATAAGTTCCGCAACCTCCATACTTACGACCGGGGGGGGACGTCATCCTCGGACAATTTGAACCCTGCGTATTGAATGCGAAGTAGTCCAGGGAACCAACGCATCATCTACCCAGAAGAACATCTCCCTCCAATGCCTCAGTGCATCTAATTTTTTGGTATAGCACTGTAAACGCCCGACGCGCTTGGAAAATGATACCCATCCGTTTGACCATGAGGTGTGATAGAAGGCGCAGAACAAATGAACCGTGGGGATTAATTGCCAAAGGCGGCAATTACTCGAAAAATTGGTATTTTTGCCGCGCCTATGCAGTGCAATAGGGAAAATATGAAGACGATAATGATACAATACGTTGACATAAACAACGGGAAAGGGGTGACACGTTGTTTGGCAAACTCAAAGAACCGTGTGTATACCCCGACCTTCCACTCTGGGAAATAAGCTATACTGCACGTCGCAGCCGGCACTCCCGGGTGCAATGCAAATTGGGATGTAAATTCAGATTGGTGAAACTTCTAGAAAGTTCCTCAATCTGTTATTTTGATGTAACAAATCATGTAAGTTGAAACACCTGATTTGCGAAGCAAGGTATGGATGCGCCACGCGCAGTTATAAACCTGTGTCTGATTTTTGCTGATTATGGAAGCTTTGTCAATGGTGGTGGAAAGAATTTGTTTTATGTGGCAATACAGTGACATGGTGGGAAACCCTTATATTGGGCAAGTTGTACTGTCACGACGCGGATGAGGAACACGTGGTCACCCACTTGTTTCCTAATAGTTTGTGGCAGGGGTGAAACATATAAGCTATGTTTAGCTACTTCTCGTACGAATTACAAAGTGGCATTTTTACGACTCAAGTTGACCAGATACATTTTATTGGGCGGGAAAATTATATTGTTTCTTCACGATACGCATACCAGGGATTTTGTACCGCAAAACTAATTGTTAGTCTAGCAATCCGCGGTCTTACAAGCGCCATACTAGACTGAGGGGACATGATGGACGTAAGTCACATCTCGGGTCATGGAAACCGAAGCCACGAATAGTATTATACCCAAGCCCATTAATGAATGGGCCATTGCAACATCAATACGGGCTTCCAAGGCCCCCAAATGGTAACTTATGCTTTTGGGGAAGCCATGTCCATTGGGCTATCACGTCGAGGATTTAGGCCCATGAGGCCCAACTAGCGCATACGTGCGCAGGTATCTAGAACACCGATACGAACTGTCATAAATTTTGAGTGGTTTCTGCAGACTCATTACAAAGGGGACACATAATTGTGGGGATATCAATGCCACGAGAAGAAAGATTAAACCTGGTAGGGAGCCTGTCCAGACGAATCTTCCAAGCATTGATGTTAAGCTTAATGGGAACTATATTAATCCACCTAGTAGGAGTGTCCAGCTTAGGTAAAATGAACTCATCAATATAGCTACGAACCGTACTTACCAAAAAATCTCCAGAAGAATTAAAGGACCAGAACCAACGATCGGACATGTTTGAAAGAAGAACATAAGATGTAGAAGTACGAAGGTCCCTATATTGCTCCTCTTCAATCCCACCTCTAGGCAACCGACAAAAGGAATGAACTAAAGAAGGTTGGTGTATTTTTTCAGCGACAGAAATAAACTTCTGATGTTCCAAGGCAAAAAGCCTAGGATATTTAGTCTTCAAAGTACCCTCGCCAATCCACTTATCTTCCTAAAATAAAGTATTCTCACCGTTTCCTAGTCTCCTTTTAGCAAGAGGTAAGAGGTCGACTCCTTTCTGTTTAAGAGAGGAGATATCACGAACCAAATCAAGCCAAATAGAACCTTTGATAGAATAATTATTTTGATCAATAGATCCTCCTTCACCATGAATACTACAAATAAATCTAGACCATAAGGAGGAATCGTGAGAGAGAAAGCGCCAAATCCACTTGAAAAGGAGAGATCGATTAGAAGATAAGAAACTAGAAACTCCAAGCCCTCCATTTTTCTTAGAAGCCAAAATATTTTCCCAACGAATCCATACCATTTCTCTCTCGGTCTTTTCAACACCATTGAAG
The DNA here is from genome assembly GCA_026074375.1 of Tanacetum coccineum. NCBI lineage: Eukaryota > Viridiplantae > Streptophyta > Magnoliopsida > Asterales > Asteraceae > Tanacetum > Tanacetum coccineum. The sequence continues at coordinate 12,271 of BQNB010050570.1, forward strand.
AAATCTCTACGAATAGATTCCATCTCATTAAGAATTCCTGCAGGAACTTTGTAGAGCGACATATGATAAATGGGGATGGTCGTTAGAACTGATTTTAGCAATGTGAGACGCCCTCCAATAGATAGAGTTTTAAGCTTCCACTTTATTAAGCGCGAGGAGATTTTAAAAACAACATCCTTCCAAGAAGCAAGTCTATTCATGGAGGCTCCAACTTTAACCCCAAGGTAGTGAAAAGGAGCATAAAAGGAAGAGCATACAATTAATGAAGCTGCTGCTTCAACATGATCTTTATTAACACCAATCCCCGTGAGTTTGCTTTTGACAAGGTTAATCTTTAAGCCTGAAGCCAGATGAAAACAATTCAAAACATTCACAATCATTTTGATACTATTAATATCCCATTTTCCAATAAAAACCGCATCGTCGGCATAGAACAAATAAGAAAGAGTAAGAGAGATGTTGATGTTGATACCTTTAAAAAGACCAGCTTCGATTACTCTAGAAAAAGATATGTGCAGACTCTCCATGACGAGAATGAAGAGAAAAAGGGATAGAGGATCCCCTTGTTTTAAGCCTTTGTATAAACGAAACTCAGAGGTGGGGCTACCATTTACTAGAACTGAACCCATGGAATATTCAAGACAACCAGAAATCCAACTGCGCCATTTAACTCTAAAACCGAAAGATTTAAGCACGTCATCAAGGTAGTCCCATCGCATGAGAGTTGTTGGGACATGTCAAACATTTAGATGAAGTATATCTTTCATTAAATACTTTTATTATTGGAAACACAACAACCTTGAAATTGAGGAGCAGTGATGACAATTGTTCCTCCCTTTTCGCTAACTCGTACTTATCTTTAACCTTCTTGATGATACATGTTATCCCGCTCATTTGCTATGTTGAAATGTCTGCCTAAATATCTAAGAATTTGTTAGCTAAGTTATGTTAATTGGATCAAAGAGCTGATAGAATCATCAGTGCATTGTTAACCCTTGATGAACTTTTGTCTTTTAGCTTTTAGCTTTTATACATACTAACTAACTCTGCTTTAGCTACAGAGTATATTTTGAAGTTGTGTTTAACTCCTTAACTGGTTAATTTTTTTATCAGGGAATATTCTTATATTTAGACTAATTTATATTTACATATAGTCACAGACCAATAATTGACCCTACAAAAGTAAATTTGTGTAGTGTAGAAGCGATTTAAATTATTGCAAACATCTTCTTATTCACGAGATTCAAAACGCTAAACTAACTACAAAGGAAAATATATTAGATGGTAATACCTGGGAGAGACTTGTCTTGATGTCAATTGCATGATTACACTTAAAATTTACACAAATGACAAGACCTTGTAACCTATAACTAATCCAAATTCACAACTGTGCAATACTTTTGATTCAATATCAGATAGGATAAGCTACAGAAATTAAACAATACCGGTTAGCAATCAATCTAAACAAGCGTTATGTGTCTTTTTAATGTGTCTGTGGAAAATCAGTGTTATAAAGGAATTAAGCTTTCCTTATACATCCAACAATTGTTAGGATTCCATCTTGATCCGACGTCTTAAACTCAATCCATGAGCAGAGTGTGCTGCATGCAATAAGACCTAGTGGTATAGCAGCTCAACTTAACAAGTTTTCTTATTGTTCTCGCCATGGGAGACTAATGGTGGGAGACATTTAGCATAACACGGAGATCACAAATTTAAATCCTGTTCCTAAATCTTTTTCTACAATTTACGTTTCCCATTTTTGTCATGCGATTGATCGGTATAGAGCTGTCAATAGATCAGTTTCCATTCATATGTTGAACAAGTTAACTTAGGATTTAACATAGTAACACAATAGTTATATGGGTTCGTGATTCATGAGTTTACCTTGTAATACTTGGAGAGTAAATTTCCTTACTCCCCGAAAGGGAACTAAGTGAAATCTAAAAAGCAAAGAAAAGTAGCATAGAACAAGTTCAATTTAACAAGTGTCCTACCACTATCCAATATCCTTTTCTTCAAAGACTTAAACTCTTATGAAGTCAAAAGTCAAATACATCTATCACATTATACCTCTCCTTTATAATTAAAAAATGAATTACAATGTAGTCCATAATATTACAGAGTTAGTTTTTCTTATAACTTTTGTAATAATTAAAGTAAAAAGACCGTATGCTATATGCTACCTATTTCTTTCCTTTTCTCACATATTCCGTTTAGTGTTCATCAGACTAAGACATAATAATAATAATAATAATAATAATAATAATAATAATATGATACATTAACTAGTATTTGATGATTTATCTGAAATAAAGTATAATTTATTCAAAATCCATATTATGATATTTGTTTTGCTTATTTTATTAATAAATATTATATCCTGTTTATATACGCAGCTGAAATGTGTTTCAGTTATGTCTATAGAGCGTTCTCAAAACAATGAAATAGGATGAATGATAGTATATATCCATTTGTATTCTTAACTAGTCCTATCTTTCTTAAGATACCTTTGACCAAAACAGCTCCTAGCTCCTAGTTCTCAATTATACCAACACATTTAGTTGTCTCTGATTTGAGACACTTTAAGTCCGTTGTCAATGTCTATCTAAATTTAAATCATATTTGTTTTTTAGGAAAGAATTTACGTGACTAACGAAATTACTAGATATAGTTAGATCGAAAGGGTTGTTCTACAAGTAATTTTCATTATTTTTAAAATATAGCGTATCATATACTAATGTTTTTATCAAATTAATGTAATCAATCTGTCGAACAATTTTCCCCATTGGCAAACCATAGAATTGTATCAACAACAAAACACAATTCCATCAGAGTGGAGGCAGTCACACCTTTTACCCGAGGGTAGAGAGACTGTTTCCTGGTTCGCAAACAATAGAGATACCACTTCCAGGTTCGCAAACTGTTGCGTACTTTGGAGAGTTGAATTTGAACATAAATGTGATTAACATAATGATGTAAGACAAGCAAACCAACCAATGAAAGGGTTGATTAATTATAAGCATAAATCACAATATTTTCAAGATTCCAAGACTAGCATTATTAAGATTTGATGTTGATTTGAAAGTTCTTTGTCCTCGCATTTTCAAGATTTGGGTGTAAGAAGGGTATAGAAGCATCCCAAAACAGTAAACAGGAATGAAAGATAAAAACCTTTTACATAATACATAGTAGTTTATTTTGATGGAAAATAGATGTATTTTTCATGAATGTATAAGCGATAGATAATGTATGTCCATTTATATGATGTCGATGTACATTTGGCACAACTTTCTGCATCTTTCCACTTCTATTTCCTAAATATATCGAGTTGGAATACAGTCATTAGAATTCGTTTATACTACATGTGGTGTAGATCGAGTATGTGATAGTGATATATGCACAAGTATATTTGGATTTTTCTTCTTGTATTAAAACTCGTTAAACACATATTAAATCGATCGCTCACAAACCACTAACCATAAATTAAAATTAATTGATGCCATGATTTTACATCTTGCATTCATTAATTAGTACTAATATGCAATTCATAATACTCCACCATAAAATAAATTTTATCTCGAACATCATTCAGAACATTTTATATTTCTATCTTATGGCATGTTTCCTGTGACGACGAATATGGAAATAAATGACCGTAACGAGTTACTCCGTATAACTTTATTTTGGGAATAAATATATTTATAGAAAAGTAAATCTATTATTTTAATGTGAAACGTCTTTGACCTAAACATGTATTCTACCACATCTTCTCTTTTTCAACATCTATTTTTTGACCTCTTTAATACAGTAGTATATATGAATAAAGATTTCCTTGTTTGCATGTTACGTATATTTCTTTTACTCACGCTTTTTACTAAACTAGTCGATTTATCCGGTCCATAAACATGTCTTATTTCTTACGAAGTAGGATGGAACCAAAACGAATAGCGATCAGGTGCACGATTGTTTTTTAACTATAAGGGATAAATTGAACTAAAACGTACAAGTTTATCAAAATGATAAAGAAACTGCTTACGTGTAGTCTATTACCAGACCAACTAACAAGACTAGAAACACAATATATTTTGGATCAGTTCCTTTTCTAACAAATTCATGGGTGTCTGGGAACAACTATGGTTCCGTCCCTGCTTACAGGCCAGGAGAGTTTAATCAGTACAACTGTTAAATAGGTTTGACTTCCAAGCAACTAATCATATGACATTTTAATAGGTGAAACGTTACCCCAAGTTAAAAAATTATCACTGAAGTATTGTCTCTTTACTTGTCAATTTTGGAGACTCCACATGCAAAAGAGAAAGTTATTTACCTTGATTATGGACGAGAACCTACAAGCTCTTCTTCGTCAAACTCGACCTAATTTACATATCGGTTGCCACGAAGGTAACCGGAGTACCTACCTACACAATAGTGGCTTATAAAGATTTCTTCAACTTGGAATAATGGGTATATGGCCATATGGGTGGCTTAAGGAAAGGAATCGCAGTAGTTCAAACTGGATTGTAGCTAGGCAATTGGTCAATGCCACAAGATTATTATACAAATATTTCCAAATCAATTAGTGGCGTTGATTTTAAATCCAGCTGTACTACAAAAGTTGAATTACATTCCATAAGTCTTCAACATTCAATATGACAATATAGAACAGCTAATTAGCATCGAGTTTAGAAAGTAGTGACGATGTTGCTACACCCTCTTTTTTGTTAGCCAAATTTTGTCAATAGTAATTAGCAGCTTTATCTGTTTAGCAACGGATTTAAGTTGTTGCTAGTGGTGATTTCTCTAGTAATTTGAATTTTGAATTTCCAAACCTTGCTCCAAGGACCCAATGCCTTCGAAACTGTTTTAGGGTTTTTTTGTTTCACATGTACCTTAATCTTATCTATAACACATTTCTAAATCGTTTAGTTATGTTTATATTTTAATTTGATAATGGAACTAAATATATTCAACTTAGAAGTACAAGCGATAATAGCTAAACATACGATGTAGTTTGAACATATAAGTATTAAAAAAACATGTGCTTCTTTTGTTTTGGGCAGCTAATTAGATACGTATATATAAAATCAACTAGCTAATGGCTAGAACAAATGAGAGTACAAGCTAAGCATCATACCCCGTGCTTCTGAAAGTTTTTTTTTTCTTTCTAAAAGAGGCATATATTGAAATGAAGACCACAAGGCCAAAACAACACAACTTTCTTAAAGTTTATTACAGTACATGTTTTCTAACTTTCCCTTAGACTAAGTTTATCCGTAAGACTAAGGGTATGTTTGGTGACACGTAGCAGTAGCAGTAACAGGAGCAGTTAGCAAAAGCAGTAAGCAGTAACAGTTTGTTTAAAAAATGTGTTTGGTAACGTAGTTGTAAGCGGTAATTAAAAAATGTAAAATTACAAAAAAGGGCATATAACTTAATTAAAGAAATTATAAATTATATATCTGAGGGTATAAATGTAATTTTATAACAAACTGCTTGGAGCAGTTTTAAAATGCTTCTTCAATAAGCATTTGAGATTAGAGCGGTTAAACAATATTCAAATACTTGTTGAGGTGTTGCCAAACAAGCTTTTCATCTAAAATGCTTACTCCTTGTCGTTTGTCGCTCTTAAATGCTCCAAAATGCTTGTTGCCAAACACAGCCTAAGTTTATCCGTAACCAATACCAATCGGTTGGATAGCAACTGGACAAAAAAATATTATATATATATTATATTGGTAGTACATAAATGCAAGAAGAAATGGTACACGACTCGGTCACTTTGTGACATTCAAATGCATGGACCAATCTTGCCACGTCACCACTAAATGCCAATTTGTATTCCAATGTTATATTCATTTATAAATTGATACTTTGTTTACTTTTTCTTTTAATTAGTGAATTTATATAAAACATCATGATAAAAAATACTTTGTTTACTTTTTCTTTTAATTAGTGAATTTGTATTACTATGAATTTTAATATATGAATTTTAGTTTTTTATATTTTTGTTATCATAAATGAAAAAAATATTTTATCATGACACATGGCAATGTTTTAGTTGATCATTGAGATTACATATAATCTTATCATGACACATGGTGATGTCTCATCTTATCAATAATAAAAAAATCTTATCTTGCCACACGACAACGTCTAATTCGATCCTTATGGTTACACTATATTTTTTCCTTCTATAAAAACAAAGATGATTACATGAGTTACATTCAACTTATATTTTATGATTCAAGTTCTAAAAACAAATATGTCAGCTGATTATGATTCTAAAAGCATATCCTCCGATTCTGATTCAAGTTCAATCTCATCCAACTCAATCAAGTATCATGAATGGGAGTCACGTGTTGTTCAATATAATCAACACATTGATCGCATCCTTGAAGATGTTATTATCAACTATCCTAACTTAGTCATACAAGACCAACGTACCAGAGCAAGAAGAGTGTATCGTGATAGGGAACGTGAGCAAGGTGAGGCACGTTTGATGGCAAATTATTTTGTGGACAACCCGGTCTATGATGAAGTTATATTTCGACGCAGATTTCGCATGCATAAACACTTGTTTTTCCGTATTGTTGATGCTGTTACTGCCAATGATCGATATTTCCAACAAAGAGTGGATGCTACGGGTAGACTTAGTCTTTCACCATTGTAGAAATGTACAGAAGCTATGCGGGTGTTGGCTTATGGGGCATCGTTTGATGCTGTTGATGAATACTTGAGGATGAGTGGTGCTGTGACAAGAAAGTCTCTCATGGCGTTCGTACGAGGCATCATTTCTTGCTTCGGTGATACGTACCTTCGAATGCCAAATGAAGATGATTTAGCGAGACTACTATATGTTGGGGAACAACGTGGGTTCCCAGGTATGACAGGTAGCATTGACTGCATGCATTGGGAATGGAAAAATTGTCCTACAGGATGGGCTGGGCAATACGCGGAAAGAATGGAAAGCCAACCATCATTTTAGAAGCTGTTGCATCATATGACTTATGGATATGGCATGCTTTCTTTGGAACACCAGGTTCGTGCAATGATATTAATGTTCTCCATCGATCTACTGTTTTTAGTGATGTGTTAGAAGGTCGAGCACCAAAAGTGAGTTATGTTGTGAATGGTCATCAAAGAAATATGACATATTATCTTTTTGATGGCATATATCCTTTATGGCCAGCATTCGTCAAATCTATAACTTCTCCACAAATTAGAAAGCATAAGTTGTTCGCTCAACATCAAGAGGCCGTCCGAAAAGATGTAGAGCGAGCATTTGGAGTTCTACAAGCTCGTGTCGCATTCCTTCGACGTCCATGTCTTATTTGGGACTACAAAAAATGGGAGAAATTATGATTGCTTGCATTATTATGCATAATATGATAGTTGAAGATGAACGAGAAACTTATAAAAATTCTGACCAGTCTGAATTTTTCAACGACATGGATACAAATGATGATGATGTTGTTACATACTCTACTGAACGAATTGCAGATTTGGCAAGTTTTATGAGAAACAGAGAACAACTACGCAACAAAGAAGCTTACTCATCCCTAAAAAATGACTTGATTGAGCATATATGGCAAAAATTTGGCGATGATAATTAATTAAGTCATTTGTATCACTTATATTTGTAATTTGTAATTTATGCATCTATTTGTAATTTCGCTTATTTATCTTAAATGGAGTACGTATTTTATTTCAATTACAACGTAAGATTTTTTAATTATTAAAACAGTTATTTTATAAAAATATATTTAGTAAATACTTTATTTAATATAGAATTTTATATAGAATATTAAGTAATTAAATTAAAATTAAAAAAAATATTATATGTTAGGTTGGGTTGTTGATAAATGATAAAAAAAGTATAGATTGGTTGTATGTATTGGTTGTATAGGTGGATGAAAGAGAAAATAATATTTTAATGAAAGATTGGGTTGTGAAGGGTTGGCATAGTCTCACAATCTCATTTCACTCTCACAATCCATCACTCTCATTTCACACACACACGACCCATCACTTCAATCACCAAAAACCTTAATTTTGTAACATGACAATATTCAATCGAAACTCAATCATCCAAAAATGAAGAAAAAAATTGGATTCAGCTCATAAGTGCACTAAATCTGTTGATTTGATTGATCCTTCATCACACCCGCCGTCGTCACCGGAATCTGAACAACCATCGCCACCTGTAACCGTTCATATACTAAAAGTAAGTTAACATCGCTCGTCGTTCTTCCTCTTTTTGATAATCAGCTTCTTGTTTGTGGTATTAGTTTTTTTTTGGGTAAAGGGTTACCCCGGTAAATTATGTTTGTGGTATTAGTTGCTAAGTAGTAATTTGTAAATTATGATTTGTCAATCAGATATATGTTTGGTAATTGTTAAAATTGACCGCTTGTGTTTGATAAAATGTATGAAAAAATATGTTTGTTAAAATTGCTCACCAAGTGTTTGTTAAAATGTATGAATAAGAGTTTATAAATATGATACACTAATTTGAAGCATATGTGTTTAATATTGAATGATATGACATCTTAGGGCATCTGTGTGTACATTTGCAGAATGAGATTACACATTATGGCATCAGATTTTATTAAATGACATCTTTATCGCCACCACCATCTCCATCACTCCATTATTCAAACCCTAACTATAAGTTTTTAAACCACCTAAACCACTCCATCATCGCCGACATGATCTCCACTGTCACCGTAGACGTAGTTGCGCGAGAGAGAACAACGGTATATTTGATTGGGGTCTTTATAGCTCCATCGTTATAGAAATCTATCTCGTCATGTTTGAGGGACCATTAATCATCACGCCAGAACAGACTCAGCAGACAATATTTAATCATTTTAACCGGGGTGTAGATGGAAGGCGTATGATGGCGTCTTTTTCTAGGAGCATAATGCGTACATCTCATTATCATTAGTGGTAACATTACCACATCACTGAGAAATGAACTCAAGATATTCACAGCATATCTTCTAAATTCTTTTCCATGCAATCTTAATACACCATCAGTATACAAGACCCGTATATCACGAATCTCGCTCTTTCAACGGAGTCATCAGAATCACTTTCACCCCCCGGAAATTCTCCTCTCGCAAAAAACCGACTAGAAGGCGACACGAATATTGTTAAACATTTTAGGGGAATCTGAATCAACTATCGACATCAATTGCTCCTATTTTCCAAACATTCATAAATGGGACCCTTGCATCCTTCATTTCCCGAGGATTAGATTGGATGACCTCTATCGATTCAATAGGGGCGTCCCATATGCTCAAAATCAGTAGCGATAATCCGATGAATTCTGATTACGTATGAAACTATAAAAGATTATTCTCACGATGTAAAGATCTGTAAGGACACAATCCTTCCCATGAGACATTGGTCCATCACTTTACATATCCGAAAAACGCTGCTTCCATCGACCACCCAAATTCTTATAAACTTGGGCCCATGATGCCAATGGCAGACCCACCATGTATATCCAAACACATCTTTCTCTGGATAAAATATGAGAAACATCTTTGAACTCAAATAAAATATCTCTTTTAACGCCTTTGAAGTGCTTGCGCTTTCCACTTGATCCATAGAGGCGAATTCCAACCAAACCAATCGGTACCCAACTTATCTAAGACAACATCATCGAATCCCTCAGAAGACATATGTTTTAGAAGCTCTGACCTGAACTTAAAATCTTTAACTTTTAGCAAGAATATACGCTCATACCATCCAAATCAATACAATCGTCTTCGAGATAGAATAACCGTTCATTACCGCTTCCTTATATACCTTGTTCCATCCGCCACCCACAGGTTTCTGCTCCAGCATTACTTGTACCGTATTTGCCCTGACATGTCCCTATTTGTTGCCAGACCGCTTTAGAACGGAGGTTAAAAGACTGAAAAAAATTTTCATGATACTAAAGATTGAGAGTTCAAACTACCTGGGTTTGCCGTCCCTAGAACGTTCCATCAGGTCTATTTTAAGTTCGACATACTTCGCACATCGCAAATAAATGAAAACCACCCATCCATGCCGTTATAGATTGGAAAAACTAACTGTTGATAATCATTAAGGTTCTGTAAACGTACAACACCAAATCGTTGACCGATTTGGAATCTCTTTGCGTATGTAAACATCGCTCACCACCACCATTTGTTTCAAATATCCAAAGATCTTGGGACCGGACGCATTATTGGGATATTAGAAACCATAAGATTGATGAAACGCTTTGTTCCTCACGAAAATTAGGTGGGATTTGTTGGGAATACTTTGTTCCGTTGCTCTTGACGCGTAATTATCTGGAGATGAACGTTCCTTTTGCTTTTGAATAATTGTTAGGATCTGTGTCCTGTGCACATTGCCATCTTTATCTTACACAGAATAGCCTTGATCGAAAATGGATTGAAAACGCCTTTCATTTTGTGAAGAATTATGTGCGTTTGGATTTGATTTGGATTTTGATGTGTAATCGGAGGAAGAATTGTAATCGGATTTGGATTTGATGTTGCAGGGTGTATGGAATGATAAATGAATTGATTTTTAATCCTTGATGAATTTGTTGATGAAACAAAAAAAGAATATTCATATTTTTGCTTTGTACCTGTTGTCTTATAAAGTATTTTTTTTTAAAGGCAACAATTTTATAAAACCCAAAAAAGAAAAGAAATACAAAGAAAACGTTTATAATTTGTCAACTATATGATGATTTCTAGGCTACTATGATTATCTGTATTTTCAAGCAGGACCTTTGTTTGGAGATGATGGGACTATAATTTTATGAAAGTTTGGTGTTTTCAAAACTGGGTGAGCACAAAACAAAAAAACCGAACCGAAATAACCGACCGAATCTAGAAACAGATAGTTCGGCTTTTACTTTTTCAAAAATCAAAAAATTTCGGTTCGGTTTTGGTTTTCGTCCAAAAACCGAACCGTAAAAACCGAAGCGAACCAGTTTTATTATATAATAATATATAAGTATATAATATAAATAAATTAATAGTAAATTCATATTCATTGTAGTCAAATTATATAATATAATATATATCTAAATGTTTAGATGTGTTTTTGTCATATACGTGTGTTTATTTAACAATATATCGTTACATATGCGACAATGATCATATTATGCGTATTTTCATTGTATGTGTGCGTTTGTAGTGGGTAATTCTAGAATTTGAGGTAAACATTATTAGGCGCAAATTGACAAAAAAATAAAAAACAAGCAATTTTTACATGAACAAGTTTGTTAGTATAATTGGCACACGAAATATAAACTGTTGCACTGAAAAACGAAAAACGATAAGAAACGAAAAAGCGAAACCGCCAAAAACCAAAAGGTTTAGGTTTTTGGTTTTACAAAAACAGAATATTTCGGTTTGGTTTCGGTTTTAGCCAAAAACTGACCCAAACCGAACCGTGCACACCCCTATTCAAAACGATATAAAATTATAAATTGTAACATGATGATTTTTATAAAGTAGATAAAGGAGTTTTATATATATTCAATTACAGCAAGCTGATAGGAAGAGTATAAAATGTGAATGATACCAAGGTGAGTATTTACTAACACTCCTTTATCTACTTTAATAAAAATCATCATGTTACTCATTTATATTTACTCTCGTTATTCATTTAAAGATATTTATGTTTACTATCGTACCTTAAAATTAAATACACATTATCTAAACCAACCACCCTCCCCTCCACCCCAACCCACCCCCTCCGCCACCCCCCCCCCACCCCCCCCCCCTCCCGCCCCCCCCCCTCCCCCTCTCCCCCGTACGCAAATAATACACAGGAAGCACGATTTTATTTTTTATATTAATTTAAAGAACGTCACGCAAAACGTTTAGATGCAACTATTTCAAATTTAAGGTTGTTTATAGAGTACCGAGTCCTTTAATTGAAATATGAACATTTGAATTATCATATTATTATAGTTGTTATTACATCTCGTACTTATCGTTCGGGTCTCAACTAATTAAGCGACTGAAAGGTCATGACTGACGTACGAGGAATTAGGACACTTTATATCGTAAAGTCTCCAACAACTCGTTCGATACGCCATCCGAAGATGGCCTCGATTATGAAACTCACCTTAGTATTATTGGCCACGTTGATACCACTTCAATATTTTATATAAGCCTATAATCACCGACTAATGTTTTAGATAAAACATAATGATTTATAGTAAAGTGAAAGCGATTTATTAAATAAGCTTTGTTGTCGGAGAAAAAGACCTAAATTGGTCGTTTTTAATTCTAAGCTCCGCATTGCTCCGGTTCTCTTACGTTGCCACGGTTTCGTAGTGAGACGAATTTTGATCAAAAATATTATATTGTTTCAAAGTTTGGGATTATTTCAGTGATGAAGTAGTGTTTTTACTTTTCACAACGACTATTACTCATTTTTTCGTGTGTTAAGTTAGCGTAGAACTTGTGATCGTAAAGATACTTATTCGTTTTTAATTCACTGATTTTCGTGATTTCCTTCGAGTACGTTATTTGTTATTATAAAAAGGATGTGTTATATGTTATAAAGTTAATCCATTGATGATAGTGGCTTTTTACTGTTCATAGTTTATAAAATGTTACTTTTATGAACTTTTAATTATCGTAAACGTCGTAGTTTATTGTGTAGTAGGTTCCATTTTTAGCGCTCGATGTCTTTCAGAGTAAGATCGTCGTAACTAATAGTTATATCTATTTTAGAGATGTTTTAAAAAATATTAGGTTTCTGTATGAATACGTAAATTTTTATAAAAATAGTTTTTATAAAGAGTATTTTATAGATTCGTAAAACTCGTAGTTTTAACTTATTCGTTTACGTTTATAAATTGGGTTTTTTCGAGTTTCTTATCATTTTTGGAATCGTCAATGGAGAACATAATTTATTATTATATTATGTTCAAACTCACTGTTATGCGGATTTCGGGGATTCAAACGGAGGCCATAATTATTTTTTTTTTTTTGTTTTTTTTTATCCCAATATCTTTTGGCTATATCCTTATAAAAACTCTTGTTTTATGTATTATTTGATTTAGTAGTTTACTTTAAAACTAATAGCGCTCGCGAGTTTTTAACCTCTTTGTGATACTTTAATAACTGTCAAGTTCATCCATAGTCCTTTTAAATTCATGTAATCAGTAGTTTAATAATTTACTTTCCAATATTTTCATCATGTGATGAGTAAAGTAATTTATAAAAAGCTAATTTATACTTAACATGTTTATTACTTAAGAACCCTATGTTAACATAATTATTGTTCATGTCATTTTTCGCCTGATATATATTACTATGACAATAAGAAATAAGTGCATAAAATTCATAAACATAAAGTGTACAACTCATTTTACATATTAAAAAGTTCCTTAGGGTGATTTAGGCATAATGAACGATATATACACAATAAAAGTCATAATAAAGTAAAAGTATGAAGGGAGAGTAGGAAGTCCTTAGCAAGGATGTGTAGTGAGATGAGAAATAAAATGCAAAACCCGTGTTTAGACTCGAAGGAAGACCAAAAGGCTTACAAGGCTTATAAACCTAGATTATGTTTGAACCCGCTTATCTTGCAATAACTTGTTAAAACCTTGTACCAAAGTTAACAACGCCGCTTTCAATTCTTATTAGCAGTACCTTAAGATATGATATGTAAAAAAACATAGAATAGAGGTGAAAGAAAATCAAAGTATGGATTGTGTAAAATGGGGTTTTGAGCCGTGGGTTCGGAGAGGAGCACCTCAAAGAAGAGTGAGTTTTTTGTAACGTGATTAGATGTAAAGAAAGAGTGCGTTGCATAGTTAGTTATAGTGAAAAAAGTTATTATTAAACCCTGTAACCATTATGAGTCACTTTTAACCTTGCACAAGCTTAATTAGCCAAGTGGTTCCTATGGATGTAAGCAATGTTTGGTTGTCCCTTTGATTTTCTTCACACTTAGATATTTTTAGACGTTGATATATGCTCGTTGGTTCTCTATCTTGTAATTTTTGCGCCACATAGGCTCACTATGTGATGTTATATATGTAGTGATTTATTTTTGGGGTATTGGGTATAATCGTGGGTGATTTCGTTTAAGCGTAGTTAGGTTCTGTGGTGCTTTCGGAATGCCGAAAGCGTTTATCGCGAGAAACGTAGAAGCATTTTACTGTCGCTAAAAATAAGGTTGAACAAAGTTATTAATTATTCCTCTTAATAATCATATAACTCTTGCTTGATGTAAACTTTAATTGTGTATTGGCGTTTCACAATTGACTGATCCATTTTTAGGATTTACGCGCGATTTAACGTATCGATTTCCATTAAAAAAAACAAACGCGTAAATACTAAAGAATAAATTGGTGATTTATTAAACGTCTCGTACATTGTCCTCAAACATGGGGTGTGTATAGTCTCCCCCGAGTTAAGCTGAGCCTTGTCCTCGAAGGGCATTCGACGCCAGCACTTCGACGAGGCTCGGTCTTTGAGAATGACAGTGGGGAATTTTTCCGGAATGTGATCTTTGCGGTTACCTAGTGTAACTTAGGACCCTCCATCTTGGAGTTCAATCGAAACTTGGACTAATGGGATTACCGGTTGCGACTTTCAACGTTTAACTTCACGATGCTGTGATGCTCTAATAGGTTTCGCTCGACAAATGAAGCGTACGTCATCATAAATGAGTCCGTACAGTAACTCGGACCGGCTAAGGGTTTACAGTCGGCATGGACACTCTCTTGTACAGTGTGGAAAACGTTGAAATGTATTATTGAACCTCTGCTCCGCTGCTTTCAGGAAGATCGAGCTTGTATGCACGTTCCAACTCCTTTTATTACCTTGTTAAGGTCAAAAACCCCCCCTGGGATTTTCCGTTTGCCCTGCGTGAGTTTGCGCTCAATAAACATTACAACCTCCCTTTCGCAAGGCGAACACCTTGAGCAACACTTTATCTCCAACCTCAAAACTCCATCGGCATAAGCTTTATATGATCAGCGTTAGCTCTTTTGCTATCACTGAGGGCTTGCATCCAATGCTTAACTTGAATGATTTTCTCAGTCGTTCTCTTGTACTCATCTCTGACGCACTTGGTGAGTTGAACTTCTCAACCTCCTCAGCCAACAAGACGATGTTGCAGGGTGTATGGAATGATAAATGAATTGATTTTTAATCCTTGATGAATTTGTTGATGAAACAAAAAAAGAATATTCATATTTTTGCTTTGTACCTGTTGTCTTATAAAGTATTTTTTTTTAAAGGCAACAATTTTATAAAACCCAAAAAAGAAAAGAAATACAAAGAAAACGTTTATAATTTGTCAACTATATGATGATTTCTAGGCTACTATGATTATATGTATTTTTCAAGCAGACATTTGTTTTGATGAGGACTATAAATTTTATGAAAGTTTGGTGTTTCAAAACTAGGGGTGAGCAAAAAAACCAAAAAAAACCGAACCGAAATAACCGACCGAATCTAGAAACCGATAGTTCGGCTTTTACTTTTTCAAAAATCAAAAAATTTCGGTTCGGTTTTGGTTTTCGTCCAAAAACCGAACAGTAAAAACCGAAACGAACCAGTTTTATTATATAATAATATATAAGTATATAATATAAATAAATTAATAGTAAATTCATATTCATTGTGAGTCAAATTATATAATATAATATATATCTAAATGTTTAGATATGTTTTTGTCATATACGTGTGTTTATTTAACAATATATCGTTACATATGTGGCTGATCATATTATGCGTATTTTCACTTGTATGTGTCTCATTTGTATGTGTGTAATTATAGAAATTTGAGGTAAACATTATTAGGCTCAAATTGACAAAAAAATAAAAAACAATCAATTTTCTACGTAGAACAAGTTTGTTAGTATAAATTGGCCACACCTAAATATAAACGGTTTGCAACTGAAAAAACCGAAACCGATAAGAAACCGAAAAAGCCGAACCGCCAAAAACCAAACGGTTTCGGTTTTTGGTTTTATAAAAACCGAATATTTCGGTTTGGTTTCGGTTTTAGCCAAAAACTGACCCAAACCGAACCGTGCACACCCCTATTCAAAACGATATAAAATTATAAATTGTAACATGATGATTTTTATAAAGTAGATAAAGGAGTTTTATATATATTCAATTACACGCACGCTTAAGGCATTAAAGTAAGATTAAAAGCTTAAAGAATGGAGTAGTGTTCCCCATAATTAATGGTTGGTTCTAATGGCTGCCAATGTCATTTAAGTATACGTAACCCTGTTGGTTTCTAACTCTGCAACTTGTTCAATTCTCCGAAATATATATATATTTTTTTAAATTAATTAGTTTATGTGATATTCTCTCCTCATTCATCTCGCTATTACTACTAAGATGCAACCCAAGTTGACCTTTTTGGTGCACATTTGGTTGAAATTGCCACTTTTGGGTTATTGTCCTTATGGATACAAATCAGCATATGATGCATGGACATGTACTTAATAGGTAACATGTGTTACAAATAGGGTCTATGTTTTAAATTGCGAACAAATTATGAATTTTTTCACACTTAAAAGGGTGGACTCTTATTTGCAATACATATAAGTGTGAAACTTTTTAAATTTTTTAAATTTGTTCATATTTATTTATGTAACCACTTTTTTACTCATGTATATGTGTTAATAAACATAAAATATTTTTCACACTATTTAAAAGTGTGGAAAAATATCTTTTTTTTTGTAGTGTCCGTATTTTCTGTTTCACAATTTTATAATATATACAAAATTATAAAAAAAAAAATCAAAAATGGTACAAATGATGTTTTAAAGGGGTGTGGGGTTGTCATCAGCATATGATGCATGGACATACAGTTAATAGATTACACTGATTTTAATAATAAGATATGTACATGTTGATTGATTAGATGCATGACTCGATAGTTTATGAAATGTGATATATATATGTATAATGTACTCTAAACAAATCTCGTAAACTATGAAATCAAGTCCATAACCTTTAGCCATTGTTTACTTAAAATGGAGTTGTTTTGCTAAAACGTAAGTTAAACGATCATAACCTTTGTTGTTTTATTATTTTCAATTAATAAAAGATGTTATTACATACGAAACATAATCCAAAAGTGTGAAGTATATATATGGCATGGTTCAAATTACCTTTAGAAGAGATGTGAGGTCCACTAAGGTTTATAATTGAGTAAGATAGTTAAATTAATGATATTTGATTTGATTGTTCAATCGAGTTATTAACACATTTGGGACCCTCCAATTCGTAATCACCATCAAATGTTCATACCAACGACAAAAGATTGACGTAGACATATTCTACGTGTAGGGCTCCTGGTTCTTGCTGCTTTACACATTTTTATTGGTACTTAGCTCGATTGAGACCCGATTATTTGTTTTATTTGCTACGAAGCTATTGATGCTACCTTTCATAATAATAATGATCAACTTTGAAGTACTGTTTTATTGTTTTGGCCGCCTTGTGAGGTACTATTTGATGTTAAAGGAACGGAACACGTGCCGACGATTGCGTCGGTTTATAAACCGACGCTGGTTTTCATTTTCCGATGCAAAACCGTTGTAGAATTTTGTAATTATGTGACGGAATAGCAACAAAAAATTAACTTTATTTTATATTATCTTTACTAAGTATATATATGTCGTCGCAAAATCCAATTGCAAATTTACGGTTATTTACAACAGATTTAATTTGCAATATAAACAAAAATAATTTGCTACTATTTGTTTACTTATTAATATTCTGTTGCAAAACCTAGAAAAATACAAAATTTGCAACAGAATTGTGACGGAATTAAGAAAGTTAATTTTGACACCGATGGCGTCACCACGTTGGTGATGCGTTGATTTGGATCTTTTCGGTTTGGCGACGAGCAAGGGACGAGAGGTGCGGGGCCCATTTGTGTTTTTTATGTGCGAGTGTTTTATATTTGGGTACCGATGCTGAAAGACACACTGTTAAAATATAACTTGACCTGGAAATAAAACTATAAGGACTAATTTTGTCATTTCTGTTTTTTGTTTCAGTTATGTTTTAGTTCTGGAGCTCTTTGAAAGGAGCTAGATAGTTGAGGGACTGAAGCTGGCATCTTAGAAAGATGGAGTCAATTTAAGCTGGAGAGCAGCTTTTTGTTCATTATCTTTTGATTATAATTTTCTCTCAAAACCCTAATTCGTTCTATTAGTTTGTGATCATCTTGATCTCTTGTTCTTTCTGAGTTGTAAGACTATTATCAATTAGATAATAGGGCTATACCTGATTAGCAGTGGTAGCCTTTGTTGATTGAGACCAGATTGAGAGATTTGTTGTTTGATCTTCTTGAATTGAGATTCAAGAAGTTGTTATCAGTTTTAACAAGATTCTTTACATGGTATCAGTGCCAGGTTCATAAGATCTTTTGCTCTGATTTGTTTTTGGGATATTAAGGTTTCGTAAATTTTGAGGGTTTTTTAAATCTAATCAATTGTTTTTCAATTAAAATGTTTTTTTGTTAAGGTCTGGGTTTAATTCTTCAGATCTATTGGAAAATTGGTAAAACCTTAATTTTGAAAAATTAGGGTTTTGTGAATCTTGGAGAAGGTTGTTCTTTGGTGATTAAGGTCTGTGGTTTACCACTTATATGCCGATTATGCAGTTTGTTTACAGGGGTTGTGGCCAATGTTCTAAAACCCGGGTCAACACGACCGATTGAACCGGTTGAACCGTGAACAGGTTGGGTGATCTGAAGCCGGTTTTGGCCGGAAAACCCGATTGAACCGCCGATTAAACTGGTTGAACCGTAACCTTGTGTCTTGATCGGGTCAATTTAAAAACCGGTTTTTAAAACATTGGTTGTGGCCATGGGTCAGTTTCCCATAAATTGATTACCAAACTCCAAAAAGGTAGTAGATGTTTCTTAACTAGAAAACAAAAACGAGGCTTCTTTCTTAAATATTCTATTTTTAGTGACGTGGATTCCGGTTTAATTTTGAAAATTTATGCATCAGGAAGCGTGTGTGTGTGTTTAACACTAATTTTTTTACTGTATAACTTTTTTTTTAGAAAGGCAACATTTTATAATCTCTCATAAAAGTTTAGATCTTTGATTTTAATTCTAAAGCTGGTATGTTGTTTGATAATAAATTCGACTAGAAGTTCATGAATAAGTGCTCCTTGATGAGTATGAATCATTCTGTTATCCTATGCAGATACTCCTAAGGCAGGTACATGCATGTACGCATTGCGTCAAGTATCTTGTGTATTAAATCTTTGGAAAAAATAAATAACATGGTGTCATATTACGAATCAGTTATGTCGTCATGCTGACACAAATATGTCCCACATTTTGACTTAACAAAATCCTATCTAAGAAATCTAACTTATTTCGTTTAGAACAATTAAGTAGGAGGGCTCCTTAGTTGTTACAATCCACCACAATCTCATCAAATATCAAGCGGCATCGTCGACTATTGATACTGTCTAACTACTATTTGATATCGAGTGGATAAATCCACTCTTACATTTAGTCAATAGAGATTATATGAAATAGAGATAGTTGTAAGAGTGGATAAACGATGCAACTATATCTCTTGTTATACACTATGATGAACAACGCCAGACAATATTTGAGTGGTGAATAAAATGGATAAAGGTAAGAGTGGATCATTCGGGGTGGATGACGAAGGTTTTGTTGAAATAAAAAAAGAAAAAATCACGTGGTAATAATGGAGGCAACAAAATATTCAAACCGGTCTTGGTGAAACCAAAACCTCGGTATCTCCCTATATCAAAACAATTGACTGAAGGGGCGAACCAAATGACGACTCCTTCTCTTGATAAAAAGAATGTTTCGACATCAGGTAACGGTACTTTCTCCCTTAATAACTCGTTTGAGGCTTTAAATGATGAAAATTCGGTTAGTGAGGAAGTTGAAACGGGTAATAAGGCTTTTACGTCTGGTGTGCAAGAGGAAGGACAAAGCTCTACCCCGCTAGTAGAAAAGATTAATATGTTTGAAAAACAACCACTGAAAGGGGAATGTGTGCTTGTGGATGATGATGTGACCTCGAAAAAGTGTATAAAGGTTCTTTTTATAATATCTCCAGTAATTAGGAAAACACGCTAAAATGATCAAGTCATGTAGTTCTTCTCTTCTCCCTTTTTTTGTCGAAGTAAAAAGGCGTGTATGCAAGACATATGAGGTGTCATTTTATACACTTTGGGAAGGATATGTACCTTCGCGACACCAAATAATCTTCTTATTTGCTTAATGCAATACTGAAATGTCATTATATATATTACATATAAGGGAATTGAAACGGTAGCGTTTTGCCACCGGATTGCTACAGTAACTTTTGGGCTCCCAACTTGGGCAAGCCCATTTGGTTTTTTTTTTTCGTTTTTTACTTAGTGAAAATTTACGGCGCGAATACAAGTAAGCAATATAAAAAAAAATTCGCGGGCACATTCCCACTTAATATTTGTTCAAAATCGATTGGCCCGTTGCAACGCGCGGGCACATTTTCAGTCAATATTCGTTTAAAATCAATTCTTTAAACATGAAGGCCAACACATAAGCCCATACAAAAAACTATTAAACATGAAACCATTAAAAAAAATAAAAAAAAATTAACGTCCCGCAACAACGCGCGGGACATAAACTCATATAAAGGGAAAAAACAAACTATTAAACATGAGGCTGAAAAAATAAACCCGCAGAAAATAAAAAAAATATTAGCCCGCACCTACGCGCGAAAAATTAACGCCCCGCAGCAACGCGTGGTAATCATGCTTGTTCTTATTATAAAGTATCTTGCTTATCCACAACATAAATCAAGTCTGATGATAAGTCTTTCTCTATATTGGGCATATGTGTAACTTACAAATTTAAAACACTTTGCAAACGGGGGTTTTCTCAGTATCATATTGAAAACAATCTTAGTGAGCTTAAACACACTTTGAAAGAAAAATTTAGTAGGGTTTCTTAGTTGTTACAATCCATCACAATCTCATCAAAGAAGTTGGCTGTTGTGATTTTGTTGGTCAAATAATCTTTCTTTCATTAGGTTAATTAGTTTCATCCACTTTCTGAATAATCGTTCCGTATTCCATATCTTTTTTAAAAGCACGTAATTTTCAATTCTTTTATACGCGTAATTGTTATCGAATTTCAAGTTTATCGCAGATCTAACACGTAATGGCTTAATGATTATGGTAAATTATTAAGTAAGCAGTTGAAGATTAGTGTTGCACAGACCATGATATGAAGATGAAAAAACCATGGAAAAGTTTACCATATTTAGTGATAACTAGAAGCCAAGTGCTTTACTCTAAGACACTTGGTGAGGAGGGGACCATACTTCCACTTGTTTTATACACATAGTTATTCCACAAATTGCTGTATGGATCTTGAATAATCACTCTAAATTCAAAGATTGTATGCATGTCACGTCTCCATCAAATGGTCAAATAACAATAGGTAATAACACTATTTAGAAAACGTGGGATTGTTATATTCTTATAACCATGATATTCAAAATTAAACCCCTTTAGCTTAACTACGTCGACATGGCTAAATACATAACACTCGATCTCATAATATGATGTAAATCAACCCACGCAACTCTAGGCCGGACCTTTGGCCTAGCAGTATCCGATCGAGTGAGAAATTATTCTTTTACCAAATGTGTCATACGTGTATGTGTGTCAATGAACCCACTGTCTGTGTAAGTTTTTTTATCCAACAAGGTTACGAAACGTGTGATAAAGTTGAGTTTAGGATGTGGTTAAAGAGTAGTTATATGTTTAACTAGCAGCCATTTGTAATGTAATAATTAGCATAAAATAATGGATACGTGACCACTGTTGTGACGAAAAATGTAAATAGCGATGGATATGATTTGATGGATAGGATGGATAGATTTGACAGAAAATACATGACAGATTTTTAGGTCAAGAGCTTTTTATTCAATAAATTGATGTGCATTGGGCCAGGTTCAATGGCATCTACGAGCAACTAATGGAAAAGACCATGCTTCTTCATAAATGACTTTTCTTCTCCTAAAACTTGGAGCAGCTAGCATAACTGGTCGTGCGTCGCGAATAAGCAATACATATGATGACATCACAATTACATATGTTCATAAGCTATACTCATGTCTTTTCTGTTAGAATTATACGATTACTATGTTAATTTTGTCACACGCATAAACGTAGATTCGTTTTTCATATTGAAAAGGGAAGAAAGGTACATTGGAGCGCGCATTTTACAGAGCAATACCAACGCATTAAGCTCTACAAAGTTCAATACTGGATTTACAACAACATGAAATTTGTTGTATACTAACCTACTAACTTATGTACCGTATCTAAGTATCTAAAGTTAAATGGAATATATCTCAAAATAGAAAGAAAATAGATTTTGTTGGTGGAATAGAGTTTCACAGGAGGCATCCATTAAAGCCCACGTTCGAAAATCACGTATGGTTTCTAAGTTCAAATTTCCGCATCAACGTCACGTTACTTTGTTTCCTCAACAAAAAAGCCTTGAAATGGTTCATCCCCCCACTTTATAAATCCACATTTAAAGAGCTATGACAGTTATTTTATGAGGTCAACCAAGTTCAAGCTAGATGTATGATACCTCTCGTGAAGACTGATTTAAGTTATGTTTAAGCTCCGACATTAATCTATCAAGCGTACAAAGGTAGGACTCTGTGTGCAGTAGCTCCTTAGGATCCTACTCTTAAGTGAAGCAGAAGAAGATTGACAAAGATTTGTCAGGTGACATAGGCTTCGATGCTTTGACAGAGGCTTCGACAGAAGGCTTCATCCAGAGACCGTCTCTGTCAGGCGGACAGAGGCCCCTAGGCTATGATTGGAAGCATGTGCTTGGCCTATATGGAGTTAATTGTGAAGAAAATATGAACCTGATCAATTTTATTAACCCAAATCTCAATTTGAATATAAAAAACAATAAAATCTGTCAGAATTACAAATCACAACCAAATGTCCACCACTGCCATACAGGTGTTGATCAATTATCTACT
>BQNB010050571.1:0-41448 GCA_026074375.1 Tanacetum coccineum
ATTTTAGTTGTAATTTAGCTAAAAAACCAAAAATAGAAAACTAAAGGGGTGTTTGGGTTAAGAGGAAAACGGGTCAAAATAGTTATGTCTTTGGGTTGAGGTCATCAAAATAGATTTAGCTTAATCTTTTAAGCTCATTCAAACTGTTTTCAAAAGTTTTAAAGGTTTAAAATTGTTTTCCAAAGTTTTGAAAAGCACTAAATAAGCCTGAAAATAAGCTCAAAGGACGACAGAAGCTTATAATGGCTTAAAAGTGAGAAAAATGCTAAGTCTTGTTTGGTCATTTTGTCGAAATAAGCTAAGACTTGGACAATATAAGCTAACAAGGATCTAACTAATCTAGACAAGCTCTAAAAAGGCTAAGTGCTTAAACCTAATAAGCTGGAAAAAGCTTATGATGACAGAAACTTAATAAAGCTTAAAGGACTAAAAAAAAATCTAAAGTGGGAATTCAAATAAGCTAGAAAAAGGGAAGTAAGCAAACAAGACTATCAACTTTTACCTAAAAAGCTGTGAGGGCACAAGTGGGCTTATGAAATAAGCTGAAAATGCTAAAAGTACAAAACAAGCAATCCCTAAACCTAAGTTATGCAAACAAAGTCAAAAGCCAAGTGTGGGCTTAAAAATAAGCCATCAAACAAGCTCACTAAAGTCTGAAACTTTGAGGACTTATTTAAGAGCTTATAAACTCTTAAAATAAGCCAAAAACTTGGGTTTAAGAACACTAAATGACAAAGAAAAAGGGGCTTAAAATCTCCCCTTTTGCACCAGGGGAGATTTAAGCTAAACTGAAGTAGCTTATTTGACAGCTTGTTAAAAGCTGTCAAATAAGCTCTAAACAATAAAATAAGCTTAAACAGATGGAGTATTCTAGCAAATGGGCTTGTGCACCAATTTTCAGCCTCTAAAAACCATTTTAGCTTGCTTATTTTTGATGGTGAAAAAGGCTTTTGTCTTTTTTTTAAACTGTTACAAAAAGAGACTTGGGTGTTTTTGACTTACCAAGTCAAATGACCCCAACGTGTGTTAATACCCTGTGTTACACACAAAATAACTCACCTTTTTGACACTTAAACTCAAACCACAAGTGCTTAACTAAATAAGCACTTGTGGTGTCTCTTAAAAGTCACAGTTTCAAAATTGGTTTTAGAAAACCTTGGAAAACAATTTTTAAACCTTGGAACTCTTAAAAACAGCTTAATACAAGATTAAAACTTAAGCTTAATCAAGCCAAGTTACCTCAACCCATGCCAAGACTTGTTTTGACCCATTTTAAGGCTTATGCCAAACACTACTTTATAGTGACTGTCAAAACTAAAGTAAACTTGAAAACTGATTTAAAACTAAAATAGCTAATTCCCTTTATCTACTTTCACTAAGATTAACCTACTTAAGCTAAGTGAGCTCTAAAAATCCTAGCTTATTAATAGGAAATAAGCACTTTCTCTACTAGCTTATTCTACTTACTTTGACAGAATTTTAAAAATGAAACCTAACTTGATTTCAAACATAAAACAGAATAAAACTAATACATCTATAAACTAATTAAGAAAAATGAAACAGGATTAAACATGAGATTTCAAAAGAATAAGCAATTTGAATTAAGCTATGAATGCTAAAAAAAATGACTTTGAACCTGTGAATGTAGACTCTGAACCTAGCCACTCTATCTGAGTGAGTGGCTTACAAATGTAATCCTAATGGCTTCCTAGCCTCTAAACCAAAGAGCCATAAGCTCAATAAGCTGTTCTTAGCTTATTTACTTCTTGAACCTCCAAAGTGAATAAAAGGAACTCAAGTTATCATACTTTGATGTAAGTTGTAGGAAATGAGTAAATGAATCACTAAAACAGAATTTTAACTAAATTTGAGCTTATGAACAAGAATAAGCTCAAAAGAGCTTATGAGAGCTTATTAGGTAAAAAGAGCTTGAATTAGCATTAAAACTGAAAATTACAAGTACATAAAAGAAATTAGCTTAAAAAAATACTTAAACTATTTTAAAAACTACACTAAAAACTACTTGCCACAATGGCTGTTACAATGCTCTTTAAATAGGAAGCAAATTCGACTATGCTTGTGTCTTCTCTTTCTTGTCTTGTGCTTTCTTGTAGACACACAAACACAGGTGTGTTTGTTTTGTGAGAGTGTTCACAGCCTCCAATCTTGGCCCTTCAATCCTTCAAAAATCAATCTTGGCCGTTGGGATGATCCTTGAGAAGTGTGGGATTGCCACATTGGCAATCTTACAGCTGGGAAACTCAGTGGAGGGGGGGGGGGAAATGATTATCCATGGGGGAATTGGGTTGCAGGGTAAAAGGAGTGAAGTTAACCCGTGACATGGTTGGGGATTGAAATGGGCGGGAAAAAGGGTTGTTATAAAAGGAAGGTGACAGGGCGTGGGTTTGGGTAAATGGCAAAGTTGGCCCCTCATGGTTATAAGTATCATTGCATAATCCGTCCTTGTTGTTACATAACTTTGGGGACTTGGCAAAACAAGTCCCCAAGAGTTATATGTTTAATTGCAATACTCGTCCTTGGTGGTACAAGTTTAATGGACTTGCCAGCTTTGGCCCTTGTGGTGTAACTTTGCATTTATGGCAGAATACACCCTTGTCTTCTTTTTCATCTTTTCTTCTTATAAATACAAGTTTAGGGTTTGGCAATTTTAACCCTCAAACTTATATTTCTTCACATGTTGACTTTTGGATTTGTCGGGGTTGACTTTGACTTTGACCAGTTGACTTTTCTGTTGACTTTTTGACTTGATTGACTTTTCGGCTTCGATTTGGCTTTGTCTTTCACAGTCTTTTCCATTCCGAGTCCGGTTTTGTCGTTTTGGCTTTGTTTTTCGTCCTTTTCTTAGTTATCCGTTCCTGCACAATACAATTAGCAAAACAAGCATATATTTGGCATTTTAAGTCCGTTTTTGGTTATTTTAGCTCGTTTTTAAAGGTAAAAAGTATGTGTAATTAAGCACATACCATACTACCTTGCCCCTTTTGTGGTTGATCCCTCTTAAGGTATTTCACACGCATTTAATATACTCTTAGAGGCCTTGTAATAGTCTTCATACTACCTTACTTGTGCTTTGCCTTAACGGAATATTAAATAGACGACGGATTCATGTAATTCGTTCATAACTTAGGAAATAATTACATATTACATCACAAGTGTGACAAGGCAACAGGATTAGGAGAAACAATCTGATAAGTAATGCATGATTAAGTAAATAGATTTAATTATCATAAAGTTATCACTAGTAGATTAGTTTATTAATTAGTTTAGTTAATAGTTTATCAAACCAACATCTCAAATCATAGGTTTACCTGCTTTCTATAAAATATAAAAACACAAAATTAATCTTCTCTCAACCCCTAGTATTCTATTAGACCATGATCAAGCCTTCCCAACCTATTCCCCTAGAGAACGATAACAACCCCCTAGTCTTGCCTATACTACTACTACAACGGTTAGGTACTCTGCCTAGGGAGTTGTAAAACTTCTTGTTGAAGTCCTACGACGATCGCATCAAGTTTTTAGCGCCACTGCCGGGGAATAGTTAGGTTTCGATCATAGTTTAACTTAGTTCTACTCGCTTGAATCCTTTCAAGTGAGACTTTAATTACGTATATTAGCTTTCTTGTAGTATATCTTTTATTCTTGTTATCTGTTTTGCAAATCTATCACCATGACACGTAACACCATTAAAAGGTTAACCAAACCCCTCGACGAGCCTGAAAGAGAATTTTGAAGGCTTAAGAGAGACGCATGGCGTCTATAGCATAATGAATCTCTTGTTGTAGCTGGAAGAAATCTCTTTGATGCTGAAGCATCCTCCTCCAACAATACTGAACATTCCCCCCTTAATCCCTCTGGTTTCTAAAACCCAATCACCCTTCCAACCGACCAAATAGGAAGAATCGTCGAATAAAAAAACATGCACATTTCAAGGATTGAGATATGAGGACCCCCTCTGTTATGTTAAGCACTACTTAAGTATCGTTGATAACATACAAGCTGATGGAGCCACAAGGGATATATCTAGGCTATGCTTCTTCCATTTCTCCCTCAAAGGAAAAGCGGCAGAATGGCTTGACAGAATACCTCTCACTCAAATCACGACATGGGATCAGCTCGTATCACGATTCCTTGACCACTTCTTTTCAGTAGGACGTACCTCGTCCCTTAGAGATTTAATCCTTCGATTCAAACAAGGGGATGACGAACCCATCAAAGCGCCTGGATCCGGTTCCAAGACTTAATCAAACAGGTTCCCCGTCACGGGATACATAAATGGCTTCTGGTATAAATCTTTCACGACCACATATCTCAGGATAACAGTAGGAAACTCGATCAATTTGCTTAATTCTGCTTCAACTCTCTCACCGAAGAAGAGGGGTGGAATCGAATTGAAAAGTATGTCCAATACCAAGACGATCTATGGGACGACCTATCACCACCCATGAACGTCTCTTCCATTTTGAAGGCAATGCAACCTACATTCAGGGGACGTCTAAATAGGGATTGCAACCAAATCTCCTCCCTCGAAACACCTGCTCAAAAGGTTGGGTTACGACTACTGCGGAGGATCCCACGAGGCTGATGAATGCAAACAGAACAACTGGGCCGAACAGGTATGCCTATCTGGGGGAGACATCTATGATGATCCTTCCCTTCTGAGGTTCTATCAGAACGACGATACCCCATCATGGGGGAACAACAAACGTAAAGAAAAAGGAGAAGATGGCCCCGAATGGACTATTAGAAGTAGGTTTGAAGACGAGCTTACCAACTTTATGCTCGAAAAGAAGTCCCGCACCAAAGGTATAGGAGAAATGCTTGACCAACACCATGAGGAATTGCATGAACAATTCTCCCAAATCCTCTCCACGATCAGGAAAAGCAAAACTCCTAAACCTGAAGCGCCAACTTTTGCCATAACAACCAGATCAGGAGTTAGCACTCAAGACCTACCTTTCCCAGCTCCATCGCAATCAACATTTGCCAACCACACTTAGGGGGCAACCAAAAAAGAAGGGCATGAGGACGCAGAACCAAGCATCATACAAGAACCTGCCCCTCGGCCATCCATCTTTTACCAACCCTCCAAGTCGTCCAATCTGCCCTTTTCGTCTAGACTAAAGAAGCAGAAAAGGGATGACGAGGATGAGCGGCTCCTATCAATCTTCAAACAGATCCACATCAACATGCCATTCCAAGAAGCCATGATCCACATGCCAAAGGGAGACAAGGTTTTAAAAGATCTCCTTTCACATAAGGAAAAACTTGAAAAAGCAGCCTCCTCGGTCAAACTTAGTGAGGAATGTTCTGCTATAATCCAAAGGAGTCTGCCCTAAAAAGAAGGGGACCCAGGAAGCTTCACGCTGCCATGTCTTATCGGACCCCTGGCAGTCAAGAACGCTTTAGCTTATTTAGGAGCAAGTATAAATCTCATGCCACACTCTCTCTTCTGACGATTAGGGATTTCTAAACTTAAACCAACCAAAATGAGTATTCAGCTGGCCGATCGATCAATCAAATACCCCATCGGGGTCTGCGAGAATTTACTGGTAAAAGTAAGCAAGTTCATCTTCCCAGTTGACTTCATAGTTTTGAAGATGGACGAAGACGAGCTAGTCCTAATCATTTTGGGACGACCCTTCCTCGCCACAGCAACAGCTGTAATTGACGTTCATGAAGGAAAATTGAGTCTAAGAGTCGGAAGTGAAACCGTTACCTTTAACATTGGGAAATCTATGAAATCCAAATACTCACGCGACGATTACCTATACTGCGCCGACCATACCGCTAAGATGATCCAAGAACAATGGGTCGACATAGTAAGTCATGACGGAAAATAGGCTGAAGAAGAAGAAGAGGAAGATTCTAACAAAGTGCATGCGGTTTCCTTCTACCCTGGGATAGATCTGATAGAGCCACTCGAATAGAAGGCCCCAGAGTATAGATTAAAACCATCAAGTTTTGAACCACCCAAACTTGAACTAAAGGAGTTACCCGAACACATTGAGTACGCTTTCCTCCAGGAAAATAACCAACTCCCAGTGGTCATCTCATCGACATTATCCACCGCCAAAAAAGCCAGGCTTCTCGAGGTTTTTAAGAATCATAAAGGGGCAATTGCCTAGAGTATTGCGGATATAAAAAGGACCGATTCCTCTTTCTACACTCACAAAATTCTCATAGAAGAAGAGTTTAAACCAAGTGTCTAACCTCAAAGACGAGTAAACCCCAACATCAAGGAGGTAGTAATCTACCCCATCTCTGATAGTCCTTGGGTGAGTCCTATCCAGGTTGTCCTAAAAAGGGAGGAATGACCGTAGTAAAGAATGAGAAGGACGAGCTCATCCCATAAAGGACGGTCATTGGATGGCGCGTGTATATCGACTATCGGAAATTAAATAACGCGACCCAGAAGGATCACTTTCCACTTCCATTTATCGATCAGATGCTCGAACATCTAGCTGGGCATGAGTACTACTGCTTTCTAGATGGGTTTTCAGGACACTTTCAAATCCCTATCGCCCCTGAAGATCAGGAGAAAACCACATTCACCTGCCCTTACGGAACCTTCGCATATAAATGAATGCCCTTCGGATTATGTAATGCCCCAGCAACCTTTCAGCGCTGCATGACAACCATATTCCATGAGCTTATCGAAGATAGCATAGAGGTATTCATGGACGATTTCTCCGTCTTTGGTAACTCTTTTGACCACTGCCTAAAAAACCTTAAAAAGATGCTAAAAAGGTATGAGGAAACCAACCTTGTGTTAAACTGGGAAAAGTGGCATTTCATGGTAAAAGAAGGGATCATCCTCGGCCATAAGGTCTTAGGTTCAGGAATTGAGGTCGACAAAGCAAAAAATCAAAGCAATCTCTAAACTACCATACCCCACGAATGTGAGATCCATCTGAAGCTTCCTAGGACATGTCGGGTTCTATAGAAGATTCAGGCTAAACGTAGTGGTGACCGCAGAGGACATCGCCACGTCAGCGCCAACTTAGCTTTCTCTCTCCTAGACCACACAGTGACCAAACACCCGTAGTGGTGACCGCACAGGCGACCGAACAAAAAAAAAATTAAAAACATTACATTAATAACTAAACATTACAAACTAAAATACGGAAATAAAAATACACGAAAGAAAAGACGGAAAAAAAATTACAGAAGATAAAAAATTACAGTAAATTAGTTTGCATTTGTTCGATGCCAAATGTGTTTCACTAGATCGGCTTTAAGATTAAGATGAGTTTCTTCGTCGTATATATCTCTGATAACTCGTAGCCTATCTTGTGCCGATCTTTCATGATCATCTTCACGATGTTGTTCCTCCGAATAAAAGTCGAGAGAGATTGTCTTTCCTTTTTCTTTGCGAATCATATTATGTAATATGATGCAAGTGTACATCAAATGCACCGTGCAGGAGTTCTTATGATAGCCCATTTTTTCTTTAGCACGCCAAACGCTCATTCCATATCTTTTCTTGCTGCTTCATGCGCTTGCTTGTATCTTATTCGCTTCACATCATTTGACCCTGGCTGCGAAATAGACTTCATAAACACAGCCTATTCTGGATATATCCCGTCAGTAAGATAATATCCCCATTTATAAGTCACGTAGTTAGCCACGAATAGAACCTCTGGTGCTTTTCATACTTTAAGATCATTTCAAACAGGGGATTAACGTAAAACGTTAACATCATTGTTCGAACCTGCAACACCAAAGAAGGCGTGCCAAATCAAAAAATCTTGTGAGGCAACCACTTCTAACAAAATGAATGGCTCTAACCCGGAATCACCCCTACTGAATTGAGCATGATATGCTTGTGGACATTGAGCCTACGGCCATTTTGTACAATCTATGCTGCCTATCATACCAGGAAACCCATGTTTGTTCTCGTGAAAAGCGTAGAGTTTTTCGACGTCAGTTTGCGTAGGCCTTCGCAAATACTCCTCGCCATATAACTCTATAACCCCGTTACAGAAATGCATCAAACAATCACGAGAAGTTTTTTCACCGATTTGTAAATATTCGTCTAGAGAATCTGGAACAGCAGCGTATGCTAGTTGGCGAATCGCGGAGGTACACTTCACTAAAGCAGAGATGCCAGCTTTTCCAACAGCATCACACCCTTCTTGAAAATAAGGGCAGTTAGCAGACAAATCTCGAACAATGCGGGTGAACAGCGATCGGTTCATTCGGAATCGTTTACGAAATAAATAGGCGTTGTAAAATGGTTTTTTAGCAAAGTAA
The DNA here is from genome assembly GCA_026074375.1 of Tanacetum coccineum. Taxonomy (NCBI): domain Eukaryota; kingdom Viridiplantae; phylum Streptophyta; class Magnoliopsida; order Asterales; family Asteraceae; genus Tanacetum; species Tanacetum coccineum. The sequence goes on from BQNB010050571.1 coordinate 8,278, forward strand.
GCTAGCACTAGACGGTCATGAGCACCGTAATGATCTCTAGGCATATAGCTTCGTTGGTATTTTTGGATTGTAGGAGTAGATGCTTGAATAACCAAAGCAGCGTCTATTAAAAAACCAGAGAGTAAACTATTCACTTCCGTTTCATCATCTGTATCATCGAAAAATAAACACTCAAAATTAATTTGAGACATATTGTTTGTAGTGTGTGTTTTTTGATAAAAAGTGTATATGTGTGTGAAAATAGGAAAGAAGATGTTAGGTTTTATAGAAAATAAAGGGATAAATTTTATTTTTTTTATAGGAAACGGCTTCATTTACTCGGTCTTCTACACGACCTAAACAATTGCAAAGGTTGGGGGACTAGTCTAGTTTGGTCGAGGTAATGGGACAACCAAACTTAGTTGCTTCCACATGGGACGACCGACCGAAGGTCGACCTTACCATTGCATTCAGTCTAAAGGATTTCTTACAAATCGCACGCCCAATGACCCAACTCCTGGTTAAAGACACCCCATTTAATTTCTCCCAATAGTGCATCCAAGCATTCGATAAGTTAAAACGTAAACTGACGCAAGCACCAATCATGACCAAGCCAGATTGATCGTTACCATTCGAAGTCATGTGCGATTCAAGCAATTATGCTATCGGAGCAGTGTTATGATAGAGAATCGACAAACATATCAAACCCATACATTATGCCAGCAAAACGATGAACAAAGCTTAAGAGAATTACACAACTACCAAAAATGAGCTTTTGGCTGTCGTCTTCGCATTCGATAAGTTCTGTCAATACTTGGTCTTGTCCAAGATAGTCGTTTTCACGGATCAATCGGCCCTGTAACACCTCTTCACTAAACAAGACGTAAAACTACGACTGATTTGATTGTTCCTGCTACTCCAAGAATTTGATATCGAGATCCGTGATAAGAAAGGTGCTGAAAATCAAGCAGTTGATTATCTCTCCTGACTTAAAAACCCCGATCTTGGAAAGCTAACCAAGGATGAAATAAGGGACTTATTCCCTGAAGAGTGGTTAATGGCAATTTCTAAAAATAAAAATGAACCATGGTATGCTGACTATGCTATCTAGCTAGCCGAGTACTACCCTTCCGATCCACCCGTCAAGAGAAGCAAAAGTTCTTCAGCGATTTGAGGCATTACTTTTGGGATGAGGCATTCCTATTTAAATAGTGTGCTCACCAAATCATACGATGCGTGGCCGAAGATGAGGCGGCACAAATCCTTCGACAATGTCACAGCGAACCATCTGGAGGACATCATGGCATCGCCACTACTGCAAGAAAGGTCTTCGAAGCCGGATTCTATTGGCCATATATATTTCGGGATGCACGTAAGTTGGTCCAAGTTTGTGATGCATGTCAATGAACAGGAAACATTTTCTCAAGGGATGAAACACCTCAAAAATACATCCAAGTCTGCGAAATATTCGATGTCTGGGGAATAGACTTTATGGGACCTTTTCCCTCATCAAATGAAAATAAATACATCCTGGTAGCTATCGACTACGTATCAAAGTGGGTAGAGGCTCAGGCCTTTCCGACCAATGATGCTCGGAACGTAGTAAGCTTCCTCAAGAGACTCTTCGCACGATTTGGGATACCAAAATCCCTTATTAGTGATAGGGGTACTCATTTCTGTAACTACCAAAGGGAGAAGGCAATTAAACGGTATGAAGTGGTTTACCGATTCTCGATCGCGTATCACCCTCAGACAAACAGGCAGGTCAAAAATACAAACCGAGCGATAAAACGTATCCTTAAGAAAATTGTCTGGAACAACAGGAAAGATTGGTCCTGCAAATTAGATGATGCATTATGGGCATTCTGAACAGCGTTTAAAACCCCCTTAAGAACAACCCCATTTAGAATAATCTACGGCAAGGTGTGCCATCTTCCTGTCGAGTTAGAGCACAAGGCCTACTGGGCCATTAAGAACTGCAACTTAGACCTTATGAAAGTTGGGGCAAATCAGTTCTTACAGATTAATGAGCTGGACGAAATGAGACTCGATGCTTACGAATCATCCATCTCCTATAAGGAAAGAACAAAAAGATGGTACGATAAACGTATAAAAGCACCGACTAACTATGAAAAAGGTGATAAGGTACTTCTCTTTAACTCACGTCTAAGGCTGTTCCCCGAGAAACTAAATTCAAGATGGTACGGACCATTTTCGGTATGCAAGGACATGAAAAATGGCGCGATTGAGCTATACGATGAAGATGGGAACGAATTCATCGTAAATAAACAACGAGTGAAGCCATATCAAAAAAGTGTATTAGACACCAACATAGATGACGATATAACTTTGGATGATATGAAGGAGAAGTCACGTAAGAACATGTGACTTCGAGTCTAGCTACAAGACTCGTAAATAAAGAAAAATGCTTTTTGGGAGACAGCCCAATATTTACTTTTCTCGCATATTAAGAGAGTCTTGTGTTTTAACTCTTTATTATTTGTTTTATTATGTTTGAATTAGTTGTAATCATGCTTTATTTGTTTGTAACCTCGTCTTATTTGCAATCAAATGTATTTTGCAACAAAATAAGTGTAGGGGAAATACCTGATTTTAAGAACCAAATTCAAACATTTGAAATAAATTATTTAGATTAATTCGCGTCAGTTTCGAGTCATATGATTGTAATGACTAATTCTAAGTTTTTATGTAGTGCTTTCTTCAGTTTTGACTTATAAAAATTGCGTGCAGGAAATTTCTCATTAAAAACGAAAAAGAAATTTTCACAGACACTAGAGATGGCGTCAGGATTATTCCTGACGGCGTCGCGTCTCTAGCTATGTAAAAAATTTGAATTTTTTCTAGTATTTCTTAAAAACAAATGTGCAATATTTAAAATTTGTAATTCTTTTGTAAACCTGTAGAAAAACCTATGATTATATCATTACTCTTATCCTATCTTTACTGCTTTAGTAGAGTTGAAACCCTAAACTCTTGTTGTATATGTATCTATCCCGCCAATTTTATGCTTGGTGTAGTTTCCTTTGTCTTTGATTACATGTTATATTTGACGAGAAGAAGCTTGGAAGTTCTTAGGAAGTTTCATTTGACGACTCTTGGAGGACGATTTAACCAGTTATCGCATGTTTCTTCTCCATTACTGAGCAAACCAAGGGAGTACTAGTTTCTTTTACTTGTTTTCTTTTCCCTTTATTCATTTTTACGGGTACTTCTATAGAATATTGGGAACAATGTTTAACTTAAGTATAGGGGAAATAAGCCTTAGAAACTATTCTTTCATTTGTCATTTGCTTGTTCCTTAAAATGATGGGTAATATATTGAAACATAGCATAAAAAGGTAATTTAGACCCAAATTTAAATTTTTTTATGACACATACCGACGAAAACCGAGTATTAATAGCGTCTCATGGATAGGAATGTGTATGACTAGCACAAAAACCCTCAAAATCCCACCCCCAAAATGTGAGGTTCACCTTTAGATCTATAGGAATTCGGGTATCCATTATTGATACCTAAGATAGTTTATACCTTTAGCTTTCTCGAGTTAAGGAGTGAGCAATCATGTGTGTCTATTTCATGGTTACGGGTGTGTATATGTGGTTTTGTCGCATTTTCTGGAGCATTGGTATTGGTATTAAATTATATGAGTGTACCGGTAGTATATTAAATTCTAGAACTTGTTTTTGTGATGCATTTCGAGACCGCATAGTAAGTATTAGGTTTTGCTTGAAAAGAGGCATTAGGATCAACCCATGTTTTAAACCTGTAATTGTTATGATGGTCACACCGATCATGTAACTACCCCACACCCTTGCCATGCACTTATTTTTAGTGCAGGATACCCCTAGTACAACCCTCTGAGCCTATCCTTTTTTACGGTTCTCGTAATTTTCTGGTTAAGCGAGACTATTAATGAAGAGCATTGTCACCTTTAAACTAATCGTTACACCCAAATCGCCTTAGCCTACCTTGTATATACTCATCTTTAGTACATTATTGTTTTAACCTAAGTTAATTATTGAGTACGCAGTTGCTAAGTCCTTATCCTTGTAAATACAGTTTTGAGACGATTGGGATTCATGGTAGTATTTATTTCGCGAGGGAATGGGGAAGAAAATTTAAATCAATACCCCCATATGTTTGTTAAATGATCTACATCTTATTTTGATCCACCTCAGATTGGGTCATTAGTTGGATTGTAAATAATCGAGTATGTAAAAGTTCAAGTGTAGGGGTATATCTAAAAACCTCCATGATGTATTATATGTTTAAGCAATAGCGGGGAAAATTGTACCAAAAAATTATATATAAAAAAGTAAAAAAGTGTGTGGGCTGCCATTTGCTTATGTTATGTTTATCATAAAGTCAAGAAAAGAAAAAGAAAAAGATTGATGTAGAGTTGTGTAGAGTTTGTATATCTTCGTCTGAGTCTTAGCTTAGCAACCAAACCAACGTGTATTCGTATAAATAATTAGCTAACCCTTCCACTCCAAATTCATCCAAAGCCACCCAAATGTATCCCATCCGTTTCCGTTTCCATTATATGTTATCTTACACCGACACCCCATAACCTTTTAAAAGACCTCTTAGATAGTAATGAATAATGCTTGTGCCTAGCAGTGGAGGTTTGATCCTTTACGAAGCCTATGGTAATTTATATGCTATGACAGGTAATTAGTGCTGATTTTCTGTTTCCCCATTATGTTATAATTCATTATACACTTGAGTGAAAGAGAGAATCCCAAACACTTATGTGAGGTGCTAGTGTATGCTTTTTGTGCTTTTAATTACGAGGTCTAGAAGGTTGTGTTATAAAATACTTTGAAGAGTAGGTTAAATGACCCTCATATTGCTATTGTTTAAGTAGAAAAGCCTATTTTCATGAGGACAATCAAATCCCAAGTGTAGGGGTATTTGATGAGGTGTCATTTTATACACTATTTCGGGGTCATTTAACCCTTTAAATCATGCAAATATGCCCAGATTATATGCTTAATCGTTTGTTTTTATATTTTTAGCACTTGGATGGCATTTGGAGAAAATACACGTGACTTGGGCTCATTTGGAGAAGAAACGGATGAGATTACGGACTTGCACAAAGATTCACCAAGAAGTATTGTTCTCAGAGCGTGGAGACGGCGTCGCAGGCATAAAGTGACGTCGTCGTGATCTATCTGGTAATGGTGTCTGGATATTGGCGACGACGTCACAACGTAGCCGACTTAAAGTGAATCTAGAACCATCTACGTGGCGACGGCGTCAAAAGCATTAAGCGACGTCGTCGCGTCGATATGTCTATATATACAAAACCGATTTTAGGGTTTTAGTGTGTAACTTTTGGGATACCTTTGTATAACTTAGGGAGACGAACCCTAGTCCTTGTAGCAGCTTCATAGGTTGTATTTAGGGCCTTAAAACCCTATTGTACTACCTTGGATCCATGTTTTAATTCAAGTAAGATTATTTATCATTAATCATTCAATAAGTCTATGTGTTGTGTGATTGATTTATCTTCTTGCTTCCTTTATAATATGCGAGGCTAAACCCTCCTTTGTATTTGCTTATGATTGCATAAAAATTGGATTGTAGATCCTTTTACTGTTGCTTCTTGTTGATGAATGTACGCGTTAGGCCGTAGAAAATCAGCTTTTGTCTGTATCGCTGTTGACACATCTAGGGAAACGCGAGTGCGTAGAAAGGATACCATAGGGTAACAGTCTTCATACTACCTTGCCCATTTTGTGGTTGATCCCTCTTAAGGTATTTCACATGCATTTAATATATTCTCAGGGGCCTTATAATAGTCTTCATACTATCTTACTTGTGCTTTGTCTTAACGAAATATTAAATAGATGACGGATTCGTGTAATTCGTTCATAACTTAGGAAATACATACACATTACATCACAAGTATGACAAGGCAACAGGATTAGGAGAAACAATCTAATAAGCAATGCATGATTAAGTAAATACATTTAATTATCATAAAGTTATCACCAGTAGATTAGTTTATTAATTAGTTTAGTTAATAGTTTATCAAACCAACCTCTCAAACCATAGATTTACCTGTTTTCTATAAAAATATAAAAACCTAAAAATAATCTTCTCTCAACCCCTAAAATTCTGTTAGACCGTGATCAAGCCTTCTCTTAACCCCTAAAATTTTGGTTATCTAAACTAAGTTAATTCTATTCTATGTTAAACCTATGCTAAACCTATGTTAATCCTAAATCTAACAGATAAGGGGGTTTTCAGCCTGAGAGACTGTCCCGGGTTTTATGGTGACTAAAATCAACTTAAGATACTAAAACACATGAAAATTGACAGAGGATAAAAGAGTGGTCTAGCCAAATATAAGAAAATTGTATTAACCATTATTAATCCAATCAAAACGTTGGTTTGTTTATTTAGTGCAATGATTACTTATCTCGAGGCGGCATATCATTCTTAAGACTTATGCGGTACTTCTTCCTAAGACCTAGATACGAAGAATTCTGTCACAATTAAACGTATCAGTATAAAGCATCCTTATTTGCTGATTATAATCTATCTTAGGGATTAAAGCAATGGTGATCTTGTTAAACCCTAGCTCATAGAGACTTTACCCACTTACTGCTTAAAGGAAATTCATACACTAGTAGTCCACTAACCAAGTCTTTACCAATTAATAAAAAATGTACTCGTTGATCCCAAGGGTCACCTGTCGGTCCAACTAAGCTCGTAATCTAAGGGCAAAGATAGATTGTTATTCGTGATCCTATTGGTCTAGATGTATAAATCACTATATGAAGAGCCATCTTGGCATCCAGATTACTTGGTCCGTATCACTAGATCCAGTTGAATGATAGGTCGCATACAAAAGCACGTAAACAAGTTTAAACTGATAAACATAAGCAAGCAATCAACGATAAATTAGGCAATCGAGATAAACAAACCAAACATTTAGATCTTCATAATAATGGCTAATACCCGAAGGTATTAGCCTTCAAACGTCATAATCAATACAAAAGTAATAATTTAGCCAAGGTAAACTAACTGAGTTAACGAATGATACCAAAAACTGAATGATTATAAGAGTATAGGATATTACAAGTTGTTTCCTATGAAAGTAATTACGTTGCAAGACCTCTTCTGCTCTTCTTCTCTTTTGAAAATTGACTTTTATGGTTTAGGTATCGAAAATATGATTTAGCACACTGAAAACCCATTTTTAGGTTTTTTATTTATAATTTTTGGAATATGGTCGATACGGCGTATTGACTGAGGTCAATACGGCGTATCGGGGGTTTCTTGGAGTAGGGACCACGTTCGATATCTTCTAGAATATTTTATTTCCATAACTTGAATACGGCGTATTGGTCTTCTCTGGATACGGCGTATTGGATCTTGTTCCTTTGTGGTCTTTAGTGAAGTGCAGGCACAGATACGTCGTATCTTCCTTGATGGATACGACGTATTGGATGTTAAAACAGTAATCTTCAAATGTCTTTGTTTAAGCTTCAGAATGCGTGCCTTTTTTCTAATCTTCACCAAGTACTCCATAATTACTGCAATTCTCAAATACAAATGATTAAGTAACAATTCTTTGCAATAATTAAACTAAATGGCTTATTTACATGGGATAAATGAAGCTATAAAAGTAACGTTATTTGATGTCATAACACACATTGTCATTCAATCATCATTGTAGTTCCGCATAAAATGGGGTATAATTCTTAATAAATATAAGAGATAAACGTTGAAAATTAGTTTTGTGTTCTTTACGATTTTATACTTATATCTTGTCAAAATTAATTGTCATTTACCTTACTTAAAGCCATGAGTTAGTTTATCTTAACTTCTATAGTTTTGGTCACTAACTCAAAGGGAATAACATATTCGGCCAAAATCCAAGCCACGTTTGCATTGTGTCCTACATCCAACAAACTAAGTAACCAAATATTGGGCTTTTGAACGTTGTCTCGACTCCCCGTCCTATGCACGAAAGCTCCAACTAAAATCCTGTGCATGATATGCGACAATATCTACCTTACATCCGCTAACCTCTTCTTCTCGGTTATTGGTTGTCCTATACTACTCTAATAGGCATCATGGTCAAACCCTTCATCATTTGTCATAAGCCTCGAGAAATGTGTCTCAAACAACTGATGTTGAACATCACTTTCACTATATAACCTAAGAAGAACCGCAAAATCTGGCAAGGTAAACACCTGCTCTTTTTCGCACAATCTAAACCAAATGCACTTCTCTCTCATTATCTCACTCCGATCAACCTTTCTATTAAAATACATCGTTGATAAAAATTCTAAGCACCATTCTCGATAGACTTTTTCTTATTGCTAAATACATTTTCCCATGAATGATCTTCAAAGACATCTCCATCTTCATGCATATAATTAATTTTTATCATATCCAACAAATCATCTTCACAATCATAATCCGCAAATATGTTCCAATCAACTAACCTTGGAACTCTAATTTGTCGAACTTACAACTTAGATAGCCTTTCATTGTACGTATTCTTTTCTCCAGCAAACAACTTACTCCACTTTAAGTACTCGCGAGTAACCGGTTCTAGATAAATATGGATTGCCCTCCTTGCTTCCCTTTTAGCATATTTAAAAATTAGCAGGTTTGGTGGTAAACGGGATGAACTCGAGGAACTTCTCTGCGAAACAATGAAAATTAAGGTGAACATAATCACAAATAAGCAAGCAAACACATCACATAAGTCTCTAGACCTAACACGCGAAAACGAGAAAATGAGAGACTAAACAAATCCAGCAGTTCGGCCTGGTTGGTTCAGCCGTTCGACCCAGGCCTCTAGCCGGTCAGCTGGATTGACCTGCCGGTCGAATGGCTTGGGTTGAATTCCTGGGCTCTTCTCGTGCTTCTGTTTCACTTATAACTATATCCTAGACTCATGTAATGCTTCTCATATTATTCTAAACCATCCGAAACGCGCCTAAAATAATATAGTGATTTGCTAAACCCTCAAGAACACTTATAACTTCATTATTCTAAAAACGCAAACACTAAGGGTTCCTATAATCACTATAGTGGTTTCAAAACACTACATTATTCTTTTCTAACACTTAGAAACATCAACCTCAATCAATTTCGTTCTTATTGTTCATCCTCAAATTTTTTGAATTTTTAAATTGCAATAACTCATTCAATTTTTGATCAATTTGCCTAATCTCTTTTGTAGTTGAATCCCCTAATGTATACCCATCAACTACCAAGAAAGATTAGATTAATTTTCATTGATTCGAATATACCTAAATTTTTGACCTAGAATCTAAAATCCGAATCAAGAACAATTAAATCTAATTCAAGGGAATTACTTACTTGTTTGGGAGCCATTGATGATGCACAAGAGTGATTGGTAACAACAATTGAATCCTATGGATCGAATTTAAGAGAATTGGGAAGTTAGTGTGTGTTTTTGAATTTTGGGTTTTTATAAAACCATCTAGGAAAACGACCCAAGCCTTGAGTCATTTTGTACTCAATTTGGGCTTTTTCCATTTCAACAAATTTAATTTAATTTAATGCATCAAGTTAATGCAGTCGGTTTTGTTTTTCACAAAAGCATTGCACACAATATAACACCTACGACCTAAAATTCGGTCAAATATTACTACTAAGCATTAAAGGTCAATCAATATTACCAAACATCATACCAACAATTAGATAGATAAGCAAACGCATAACTAGATAAATAGATCAAACTCAAAGCATTAAAACCAAACTAGGAATCAAACCAAAGTACCAAAATGGTAACCAAACGAAATAAATCCTAAAAAGTGGAAGGAAATTGTTTTTAAAGAGATGCATAATTTGAAAAGAAAAGACCGATCTCTAGCACATATAGGTGCTTTATTTCTTGCTTTGAGTTTTCTTGACTTGTCGATCTTCAATCGAGAAAATAATCGAACTTGAGAATGTCGTCGGACGTAAACTTACCCGAGAGCTTTCTCTTCGTCTCTTTGGTCTTGAAACTTCTTGTGAACTTTCTCTCGCTTAACTTCAAATTTAGCTTGCCATGCTCCATCTCCTTCAATCTTCTTGTATGCTCCATAACCTTCGGATCCCCAATCATTATTCTTGAGTGCAACCGGTAGTGAACCAAGAAAATCGATTAGCTTCTTGAAAACAATTATATTTTTAATGGATTGAAATAAGCTTCCATTGTAAGGGTTCTCTCCATCTTATCTTCAATATCCAAAAATGATGGTACAACTGGGTGATATTATGGATTACCATCTTGATCATGCCCTACTTTAAATCAACTCATCTAATCTTCACTTTCATCACTCTTAAAATTTTCCAAATATGCTTGAGTCCTTAGTTGGGGGTAATAAGTATGTTTGATGACCCCGTCATTAATAGTAATTGTTCCACACCTCATGTCTATCATAGCTCCACACGTTCTAAGGAAAGGATGATCAAGCAATAATAACTGGGATCTTCAAAACTAAGAAGTCCGCAAGATAAGCTTGATATCTTATTTGAATCCAAACATTTCTCACCTCCCCTATCACCTTAGCTTGTGTGTTGTTGGCTCTGGTAAGATTTTGAAATGATAATGATGAGAAATCCCAAATCCAAGATTCAATAAAGGGTGGTACGTATAGAACACTCACACTTGCTCTCGTGTCCGCCAAAGCACTCAAACTAGTTGTACCATTATCACGTACGGGAAGTACGAAATTCCCTGGATCACATATCTTTTTGGGCAAGCCATTCTCTAAAATTATGTCCCAATCTTCCTCCGTAAGATCTTTGTTCTTCAATCTCGCTCTACCCATCAATACTTCGTCAAACTTTTTGCGGTACATCATGTAATTTTATAGCACTTCCACAGTTGGTTTCTTTTTCGTCAATTATTGATACTTTCTTTCGAGAGCCTCCAAAATCTTCTCCTTTTGTTGAGGTGATAGTTGATGAAAAATAGGTTGAAAAGGTGTCGATGACAACTTACGAATTTCCTCGATCTTTGGTGGTGCGGGTGGTGTAAGCTTGTTCACTCTATAGTTTTTGAGGCAGTTCATCTTTCTCATTTTGACTTGCTCTCCACTTGCATCATTAACTTCAACCATGTTCTTCAAAAGATTTTCCAACAAGACATCTACATCTTTGTTTTCCCTAAGCATAGTGATGTTAATTTTCATTTCTCCTAATCCAAAATCCGCTTGACTTTTTGTAGTCACAAGAAAGCTCCTTCCAAACACAATGGAAGGTTCTCCTTGATTCACATGATCAACTACAACAAAATCGGCTTCAACATCATAGCTATTAATCCCTACTCGAATATCTTTAACCATCTTTCTTCCATACTCAACATAGTCAAGTCTCACATATCCTAGATCATTCAATGAATCTTTTGACATATAGTTGTCAAAGTAGGTTATATTTAGTTTCGCATCCATTGCTTCATTTCCTTTTACTTCACATGGCGTAGAAAACCTCATGAAGGGTTCATCATATTCACGATACGGGGCCTTAGTAAACACCACAATCTCTTGCTTAGCCTTAGCATACTCCTTAGTATCAACAACAACATCCATAGCATCATTCACATTAGCTTTCATGCTCACTTCTACCGACTCTTCTACCATCATGGTAGAAATCCCATCATCAAGCGTACTCTCCAACTCGTTCAGATACGCAGAAACCTCACTTAGTGATTCCATTACTTTATCAAACTTAAACTATAAAACAACAATAAGCATAAACCAACTCATTAGGGTTAAGGTTAGTAATAAGCAAAACACTAGGAAAACGACACTTAAAATCAATTCAACTAAGATAAATAAGCGCTAGGAAACATACTAAAACTAAACACGAGCTAACACAAGGCAAATAAAAAAAAATTAAAAAAAATTGATCAAAGAGTTCCAGCCGGTCGGCTTGGTCCTCCAGCCGATCGACCTGGTCTGGTGAATTGGGCCAAAAAGGTGCAGTCATTCGACTGCGGGCATGGGTGACTCAAGCTGTTTTTTCGCAATTTTCTATTTTTTTAAGAACTCTTTAGAAAATAAATAAGACACTTTTATAAAAAAGAATTTTTTTACTAAAACTGAAAAAAAAAATGACAAAACACTTTTGAATTAGAATAAAACTCAATACGGAAAAACTTTTAAAATTAAAACACGAACACCTCTAAGAAAACGATAGGTCATGTAGAAAGAGGAAAAACGACTAATACACAAACAATCACGAAACATGCATAGCAAACAATTTAAAACATAGAGACACGAAAAGATTAAACTAACACATAATATATTTTTTTAAACATACGATTCTACACTTAAAACGAGGTTATCACTTGTCAGTCATGCTAAAATAAACATAATTAAACTAAACAAATCAACAAACATATAATCAATATACAAAATTTTTTTAGACAGCAACAATCCAGCGAATCGACCACGGGCTTGGGTCGGTCGTCTGGTTTAACTTGTAAACCAAAACAAAATTTTTATCTTTTTTTATTTTTACTTTGTTTTTTTACTTTTATTTTAATAAACTCTTCCACTACCATTTATTTTTTTATAAAATTATTTTAACACATTAAATCTCGGGCAGCGATGCCAAAAACTTGATACGCCACGATGTGTGCAAGTTTTAAAATTGACAACACGACTACTTTCCTTAAACTAAAACGCATACGAGCAAGTATACTCGTCCGTAGTAGTAAAGGTGGGTAAGTCGGAATCGTCCCAAGAGATTTGGTGAAAATAATTTTCTTAGTAGTGGTTAAAGTAACGAGGGTGTCACAACCTAATTACCATGTAAAACAAAATTAACAAACGGAATTTAAATTACGAAACTATACTTGTGTGGGAATCCGTATCTTCTCGTATGAATGTTTGAGTTTGTTTGGGTAAAACAATAAGAAATTATGCACAAATCTTTGTAAACAATTTTCAATCCATGATGTATTTCATGTAAGATTCGTTTTAATATTGGTTTGATGAGAACCCTTTCGACCTATGAACACCATCGAAACCAATAATCACGTGTCATTTGTTTAAAAAAAATGATTTGCAAAATTCGTTCATTCGAGTCCTTTCGACCTATACTCGAGATTGAATCAACATAAGTTTATCTAACATGTCCATTTGGTTGGTGTCAATTACCAAGTGTCATACTCATTCGTGCACTAACTTTTTGGAATAAAAACTCTATCGAGAATCCTTTCGACCTCTAGATCCGATTTTTTAAGAATTTATTTGACAAGTTATTTAAACAAATAATTTTTCAAACAAACTTTTAAAAAAATCACATCCTCATGCATAATTATATAAAATATTCATATTCAAATCAACATTTTTCCACATAAGTATCCAATAATCACTTTATAAACATAAAAAATAACCAACACTTGACATAACATTCAATCATCTTCACAAAACACATGTAATTCATAACCATAATGGAATTGCATCTAATAATTGATTACAAAAGAAACAAGACTTGATTACAAAAGAAACATAATGGAATTATACCTAATCGAAGGATGTAAGATGTCAATAATTTTTGACAAGAATATAAGGTTTAAAAAAATATACTCCCTCCGTCCCATATTAAGTGTCCACAATTGAATCTTTTAAGTCTTTTTTCCTCAACTTTGACCATAAATATTTTTGTTTGTGTTATATAATATTGAACGAAAATTCTACCAACGAAAAATATATTCAAAACTCTATCCATTCATATATCTTGCATCAAGTATCATATAACATAAGAAGAAATCATTAAGGTCAAAGTTGAAGAAAAAAGACATTGAAAAAGTCAAATGGACACTTAATGTAAGACGGAAGGAGTAAACAATAGAGATGTATTTTTCAATTTACTTTATAAAAAAACAATATTAATAGAAAAATGGACGATTTGCGTGGGTTGAGTCGACGAGGGAATCAAGTGTGTCAGGGTAATTGCACGCATGCATTGCAGACACGTGACTTGTAAAAGCAATAGTTGTTGACTTTTTGTTCTACTTCTTCACTTTCTTGTACAGTACATACTTCATTAACTACTCTTTTTTTTTATTGGTTTTCCCAACACTAAAAGTTTAAAATGACAACTAATCTCAGCTCATATCCAGTTCAACTTCTCAAACATATGACGACATAGACACAAAAGTCATATTCACATACATACTAGTATTATATTATTTCTCTATATATCATATTTTTATATATATATACTATGAATGAGTTAAAACTACGTCGTTTTGACGTATTTGCTATAGTGACCGGCCCATTGGGCTTTTATTTTGGGTCGGCCCATTTGACAATTTTTTTTTCTTTTTCTTTAACGGCAACATTAAAAAAAAAATTGTTCGGCACAAAATAGGAAACAAAATTAAAAAAGTACTTATTTATTCAGATCAAAAAATATCTGCGACATGAGACCAAACACATAATCTCATATAAAAAAACAAACTATTAAACATGAGACCGAAAAAATAAACCCGGCCCGTACAAATTAATATAAAAAAAATTGCTCGGCACAAAATAGGAAAAAACAAAAGTACTGATTTATTCAGATCAAAAAATACCCACGACATGACGCCTAACACATAAACTCATATAAAAAAACAAACTATTAAACATGAGACCGGAAAAATAAACCCGCACAAAATAAAAATAAAAAAACTTAACACCTCGCATCAATTAATGTCACACATCAACGCGCGAACAATCATGCTTGACACATATTTACCCAAATCTCATAAAATTATATTTAAAAAAAACCAAATAGCCAAAAAAATAAATCTTTAAACATGAGGCCCAACAAATAAGCTCATATAAGAAAAAAAACAAAGTATTAAACATGAGACCGAAAAAATAAGCCAGCAAAAAAAAAATTAACGCTCCACAGCATCGCGCGGGCAATCACACTTGTTTATATTTATATTTTAGCATTACGAATGCTGCCAAAAACCTTTTCAGCCCTTTGACAGACTTATTTTGACCCAACCCAACTGGCCCAATTCCTTTTTCTCTTCTATAGTCTTATAACATTTGAGATTGTATTATTATTTTTATACAACAAGTGGCTTTTATATTTCCAAAAACCTAATGAATATTATGTGATATTATTAAATTGTGTGTGTGGCCAGCTTGATAACTACTGCATCCAACAATTTTCAGTGATCCGTGAAACTTTTTTCAAATAGGTTGGTTATAGAATAATAATCACATGGACAAATGTTTATAAATGAGTTGACATGACCAAAATTACAGTATCCGCAATTGATTTTTGGTGGTGCAGCTCTTGCTCGGCGTCGCTGATATACTAGAGTGATAACTTTTTAAAATTATTTTCAAAGTAAAAACAAACAAAATACTCTAATGGCACACGAAAAAAAGAAAAAAAACTCATTAGGCTTCTTATAACATGCTCTAAGTACTAAAAGAAAATGTGACATTTCTAAAGCAAACGCAATTATCTAAATACAAGCAATAAATACAAACCACATAACAGAATTTCAAACATATACGAAAACGGCCAAATTCAAGAACAAAAAAATCGCACTTTAAAAAAAATACACGTTGCAGCAAAATAGTTTCCCCGCCGTAACGCGAGGGTCGATTCAACCTCGTTACTCCCTATATGTTTAATTTTCTTCCAAGTGAGCTTAATTAATATTTTTTAAATGATTTTGATTCGTATATGAAAAGATTGAATCAATTTTCTTGTGGAGAAGGTGAGATAAGTCCAGCCCAAGACAAACCCAAACACAAGTCTAGGCCCCTATCTTGGCATCTTGCAATTGAGCTTCATTGTTTAGCATATCAAGTTGTTATTTCATGTATTTTTTTTAAAGAAATTGATAGAACCACAAAAAAACTTTCACAAATATTCTTACAAAATGATTTATCACATAGTTATTGACATTCTCAAAGTCACCTTTGATTCTATCTCTTACATGTATCCACAAATTTAATTGACACATCATTTTGTAAAAAATTTGTGATTGTGATCATTTCTCTCTTTTTAATGCTATATGTTACAAGTAGGGATTTAAATAGATAGTTACATCAATACGAAAATTAACAGGTTCGTGTTAAGTCTAAATAGATTCGGGTTGAGTTTGAGACAACAAATCTAACCCGTTTATTAAACATGTTAGATTCAGTTTGAGAATAAATGAAGCGGGTCAACCCGTTTAAAATTTCTTTTTTAAATTATACTATTTACATTTTGTTATACATGTTGAATAGGTTAAACAGGTCCTTGGGGTGGCAACGGGTGTTAGTTTGCAGTTTTTTTTAAAAAAAACAAGTCGTTGGCTAGTCCAAGGTTACAAATATTTTTCTTATCCCACCTTATTTATATCATACCCCATTTAACCAATTTTCACATAAATATCTTAATTCTTTATATCAAAAAACATATTCTTGTAACTATGAATCCGAATCCGAATGATGAAGATATTAACTTTTCCAATGTCGATGATGAAAGTGACATTTACTTTATGACTCAAGATTATCAGTATCACCAATCGTTGCAACAACAACAAGCTCAAACTTCCCATACCCTCAATCTGATCTACCGTGAGCGTGATGTTGCTGAAGCACATTTGTTAGCCGACTATTTTGGTGATGATCCCTAATATCCGGAGTACTAGTTCAGTTGTTGATATCGCATGAGGAGGAAACTATTTTTAGAAATAGTCAAAGGTATTGAAACTTATACTTTTGATCATCTTCTCGACCATTTTAAATTCTTTGAAGTCCGACTACGTTTGAAGTAAATGGAGTTACGTGTGAAAAGGGTATTAGCTAGCTGACGAGATTTACCCACAATGGACAACATTTATCAAATCATTTACGGTGACACGATACAATAAACATGGATTATTTATAAGGCGACAAGAAGGTGCACGGAAAGATGTCGAGCGAGCTTTTGGTGTCCTCCAAGGACGTTGAGGTATTATACAACAACCGACGCGTCAATACAATGTCAACAAGATACGAAGAATCATGTATACATGCATCATACTGCATAACATGATTTTAAGAGATCAAAAGTTTGCAATAAGTAAATTCAACGAGTTGTATATATTAATCCGCAACCAAAGATACAACGTACTTGGATCGAGAGATGCAAAATACAACGACGGAAAACCAAATAATTACGCGACAAAGAAACACACATTAGTCTTCAACAAAATATTATAAAGCATATTTGGTAACGACATCAACAACAAACTTAGTTTATTAAAAATTTGATGTATTTTCATCTTCTTGTATTTTTTTAATGTTGTTTTTGTTTTTTTATATTATAATTTCCATTTTAATTTAATAAATGAAAAAATAGTTTATTTGAAATAAATGAAAAAATTAGTTTGTTTGAAATAAATGGAAAATAAATAAATAAATAGGTCTAAAAAAGTTGGTGCGTATGGTATTCTGAGCGAGAGAGTATTTTGATGTATTAGTGTTAAAAGTAAGAATATTGAGATGGTGCTGAAGTGACACAACTTTTTGGTGTTAATGGTGTTATAACACCTTTTACTCTAATTGAGGGGAGACGACTTGGTCTTGGAAAAAATGTGAAGACTTGATCGAGTCGTAGGAAGTTTGTTGAGTTGTGAAGACTGATACAGGCTCCTTCTCTACTGGGCAGAAACTTCTGGAAGATGGGCTCGGCCCATATGTAGTTAGTTAGGCTTTAAGATGCAATCTTAGGGAGTAAGTCAAGATTAGGGTTTCACACTTATAAATACCTCCTCATTGTAATTGTAAATTATATCTCTTGTGTGTGCGTACCACAATAATAAAATCTCTCTGGTTTAACCCTGTGGACTGCTACGACTACCCTAGTTGTAGATACCTGATGTGCGGTTTGTAAGGACTTCACATGAAGTTTTACAATCCCCTAGGCAGTGCGCCTAATCATGGAAGTGTAGTATAGGCAAGACTCGAAGGTTGTTATCGTTCTCTAGGGGAATAGGTTGGGAAGGCTCGAACAAAATCTAATAAATGTCTAAGGGGTTAAAAGAAGATTCTTTTTGTATTTTTATGTTTTTATAAAAGCAAGTAAATTTCATAATTTAAGAGGTTGGTTGGTTTTAGCTAATTAAACTAAATATATATCTAAACTACTTTGGTGATAACTATATGGTAAACGAACGTATTTACTTAGTCATGCATTACTCCTTATTATGTTTATCCAAATTGTGTTGCTTTGTCACTCTTGCAATGATCTGTATAAGTATTTCCTAAGTTATGAACGAATTACATAAACCCGACGTCTATGTAATATTCCGTTAAGGCAACGCACAAGTAAGGTAGTATGAAGACTATTACAAGGCCTTTAAGAGTACATTACATGCATTTAAAACACTTAAGAGGGATAAACCATATTAGGGGTAAGGTAGTATGAAGACTGTTACCGATGGTATCCTTTCTACACACTCGCGTTTCCCTAGACGTCTATGCCAATTTAATATCTTATGGCTAGTTTTCTAAAGCCTAACGAGCACATCCATCACAAGAAGCAACAAAATAAGGATCTATATATTAAGTTCATGCAATCATAAGTAAATACTAATTGATCTAGCCGGACATATTATAAAGAAGTGAAGAACATAAATCAATTAAACAACACATAGACATATTGAATGATAAAAGATAAAGGATCTCACTTGATTAGACCATGAGTAAATGGAAGATACAAGAGGGTTTTGACACCCTAAAAACGGCCTAAGTAGCAGCCAAATTCGTCTTCTAAAACCAGGGTTCAGATCCCAAAAGTTACACACTAAAAACCTTAAAACGAGTTTGTATTTATAGATTTTCGAGCGCGACGGCGTCGCAAGGTTTCTGACGCCGTCGCTTCGCCGAATCTTCTAGGGTTTCTTTTGAGGCGGCTACGTTCTGACTCCGTCTTAGAAATCTTGATGCTGTCGCTTGTATGATATGACACCGTCGCTAGGAATTGCGACGCCGTCTCGAGGCACTGTACAAATTCTTCAAGAGACTTTGGTGTAGAGTTGTAGTCTTGTCCGTTTCTTCTCCAACTGAGCCCAAGTCATGTGTTTTTCCTTTAAATGCTAAAAACACAAAAAAACGATTAAGCACATAATCTGGGCATATTTGCATGATTTAGAGGGTTAAATGACCCCGAAAAAGTGTATAAAATGACACATCATCAATACCACGTTATATCTTGTGTCGATTACATTCCGCAATACTTTCCGTAAGTCTTGTTTGTGTTCTTTGTTTGTTCGAGCGGTGTGTAGATGTGATATACCCTAACAAAGTGGTATCAGAGACAGGTTACAATAAACAATGGTAGAAGACGGTAAGATAAAGATCGACAAGTTTGATGGTCACGATTTCAAGTTCTAGAAGATGCAGATCGAAGACTATCTGTATCAGAAAAAGCTTCACGAGCCTTTGGCAGAAGCTAAACCTACAGGCATGAAGGCTGAGGACTAGACCGTGCTAGATAGGCAGGCTCTGGGTGCGGTTAGGCTATCATTGGCGAAGAACGTAGCCTACAACGTTGTCAGTGAGAAGACTACATACGACTTGTTTAAGGCTCTGTCTAATATGTACGCGAAACCTAGTGCGTCAAATAAGGTGTTTTTATTCGATAGTTGGTAAATACGAAGATGAAGGAAGGAGCATTCGTTGTTGATCATGTGAAACCTATCAAGGTTGATGTCGGTTGATATTAAATTCGATGATGAAGTACAAGCTCTATTGTTACCTTCTTCGTTGTCCGAGAGCTGGTTAGGCACAGTTACAATAGTTAGTGGTTCAACCGGACTACTAAGCTTAAGTTGGATAACATTCGTGATTTAATTCTTGGGGAAGATATCCGTAGGAAGACATCCGGAGAGTTCTCAAAATCTTTTTTAAGTGCAGAAGACAAAGGCAGGGGCAGAAAGCAAGACAGATGTATAACACTCCCATTTTGTCAAATATAGCAGCGAAAGCTAATCTGGAGTGTTATTTCATAGTACAACAGTCATAATCATAGAAAACGAATCATAAAGAGACGTTTTTGGAAAATTGTGTTATCATTCATTTATTCATCAGAGTTTTTACAAAAAGTGAGGTCCCAAAATCTAGAAACGTAAAGTTTGAATGATAACAGTTTAGCCATCTTCAAGTCTGTGCCACTCCGTGCCATAAGTTGCTCAATTACCTGAGATAAACATGCTAAAAAGTCAACACAAAGGTTGAGTGAAATTCATAGGTTTAAGTAAAGTAGTTTGAATGCAAGTTCAATAGTGGGTTACGTTGTTATACACCCATAGTTTGTAATAATTGCATGCATGTACAATTATCATAGAAAACATTATTATTGCTATAAGCTCATGACACCGAAGCCTTAGGTTAATCAATATCCACAAATAATTGCCCCAACGGGTGTCTTTGCCAAACACCCGCAAAGCTATTCAAATGAAGTGCTATTGGTTACCGAAAGTATAGGTACACCAACGGGGAGTCCAGTCCCAAATAGATCTATTCACAGCATTCGCGCTTACCCCGACGAGTAATTAACGGTTCATGATAGTGGGGTCTTAATGGCAAAAGTAGGTACTTAGGCAATAATGTATCAGGATAGCATACAGAAAAATACTTGCATTCATGGTTTATAGCATGTATCCCCCTCGCGGGTTTATAAAATATTTAAAAGATTGAAATGCGAGGCTATGAACTCACCTTAACAGTACAGGGAAAATCTGATTGATGGCAAAAGTATATCAGGTGAAAGTAACGGCTTCGTCACGCAACCTGGTGTAATATGTCAAGTCTTAGTTTGATTGATTATGTTTCAAAACTTCATAAAGTTTAACGTATATCTTTGATTGATTAATTTATGGAATTATTGCATCACTGTTCGGGCTATCATAATTCAGAGGCCATGCAGTATCGTTTGAGGAGCCAGGGCACTTTAAGTCGTAAACCCAGCAAACTCGTCAAGACGAATACCCAAATGGAACCCCTCACATGAAACTCCCTAGTGTCGTGATACGATAAGATTTTAAGTTTCTTCAAAAGCTAGTTGATGATAAATTACGTTAAATACATAACGTATTTGATTTATAAAGCGTCGATCGGTGATTAATAACGACAAATGTATCGGGTTTTGATAAAATTGAGTTTTATAATATTTATATATATTTTTATAATTTATATAAAAATATAATATTTTATATTTTTAAGAATATTAAATTGGCAATAAATACCCTTGAATTATAATTAATTACAAAAGTAGTCCTTTATATATATAAAGTATATATAATTTAATCCTTGAACTTTAAAACTTGGCAAGAACAATCCTTGGAGTTATAACTTTAATATAATTACAAAAATGGCCCTTGTAGTTAATAATTTCCAAAAGTTACAATATATACCCCTTGCATGAAAATAATTTACAAAACAAGTCCAAATTACATGCAAGCTTATTTTAGGTTTCTAAAAGAGATTTGCAGGTTATAGCTTATCATAATAAGTTAGGAATAATAGTTTTTACGAGCTTATAGCTTATTGAAAAAGGTTTACGAGTTTAAAAACATAAAACGGGTCGTTTGGTTTATAAAAATTAATCCAATGGGTTAAAGCTTTTAAGGCTTGATAAAATATTTTTAGAAATGACTAATAAGCTTATAGGAATGGCTTATAACAACAGCTTATAAGTTTAGCTTATAGATTTTAAGAGAACGAGTTATTAGGGTTTAATAGGGCTCGTTTGGTTTTAGAAATTAAAAACGAGTGGATGTGAGCCTCAAGGATTTTAACAAGGGTTCAAACATGATTATAAGATACTTATAAGAGTTTCAAAACAAAAAAATAGCTTATAGAACAAGGATTTGAGCTTACGGTTTGGAAAATGGGTTGAATGGGGCTTATTTGGTTTGTACGTCTAGAAAACAACCTCGGGGCTTCTTTTCTTGATTCCTTGGCTTCACTCCTGGTCTTGTGGCTTCTCTTGATCCTTCTTGGCTGTTCTTAAGACTCCATTGTTGTTTGTGTTTGAGTTTGAGGTGTGGTTTGAAGTGAGGAAGGGTGTGTCCCTTTTATAATGTCGAAATCCCTTAGTGCCCAAGCTTGGGATCTTGCTTAGTATCATAGCTAGTGGTGATGAGAATGGAGAGCTAGTAGGGTGAGTCTTATAAGCTAGAAAGTAGCCATGAAGTGTTCGAGTGGTGTTTGTGGTAGTGCTTAATTACACATATCTTTTACCTCTAAAAACGAGCTTAAATGACCAAAAACAGACAAAAACTGCCAAATATATGTTTGTTTTGCATTTGTATTGTGCAGGAAGTGGATATCAACAAAAAGACAGAAAACCAAGCCAAAATGACAAAACTGAGCATGGAATGGAAAAGACTGTGCAAAATCAAGGCCAAAGTCCAAAAATGCCAAAGTCAGAGTCAATACTGAAGAATCAGCAGTCAAACCGGAGCCGGAACTGAAGAATACTATTGGATGCAATCTTAACCCATCTGATGGGCCGGGAAAGCCCAATAGTATAACTATGAAGACTGTGAAGACCAAATGGGCCCTCAATCAATTTCAACAGCCCATTTGTGTGCAATTGACAAAGACTGTGAAGACTTTGAAGGCCCAATCCTAGCCCAGTTACAGCCAATCTCAGCCATTGTACACACAAAACCCACCTGAACCTTATTGGGCCTTAAAAAGCCCAATAACATAAGCCTAAACCTTATTGGGCCCAGACACACTCAATTGGGCCCAATACAAGCCCAAAAGCCCAACACAAAACCCAAGCCCAACAAAAGCCCACAATTCAATTTTTATAAACTTTAGGGGCTAAATTGCCAATTTTAAAAGTTGTTTTATAAAGAAAAATGAAAAAATAAAACACAAGGGCCATTTTTGCAATTTACCCTAACCTCCTTTTATTCTTTTAGTTATAAAACACAAGGGCTGAAATTGCAATTTTCCAAAACCCTTTTTCTTTTAGTTATAAAACGCAGGGACCATTATTGCAATTAGCCAAAACCTTTCTTAATTCTTTTGTTATAAAACCAGAGGGACCAAATGCGTCACTTTCCAAACTTATTTATAACTGAATTTCGGCTTAAAAGAAATGAAAAGAGAGCCAAAGTTGAAGGGGCACTCTTGCCTCTTCCCCATTCTTTCCTTTTAAATCCTGCAACCCACCCCTGTACCTCGACCCCCTACCCGCCAAAACCCAAACCGCCCTTTCCCACGGTTTCACTCCCAAACCACCTCCCTAGTACACCCACCAGCTCACCCATACCCTTTCCCCACTTACCCTGCCCCTATAACCATGCCCACTTGGCAATTTACAAAAACCCGCACCCCATCGATGGCTGAGAATGCTGTGAAGGCAATGGAAGGCTGGGATTGCTTGGGAAGCATTGCACACTCACAACAAGCTCATCCCATGAGCCAGAAGGCTTTGAGACTTCTATAAAAGAGAAGAGAGCAAGCCGAAAAGAACACACCATATTACACCCTGTTTTTAGTTTAAAATGCTTTAATTAAGTCTTTCTTTTTGCATTATTTGTAATTTAGTTCTTTTTAAAAGTTTATGTTGTAAGTTCTTTAATGTTAATGAAAAGTTAAGAATTTTACAAAAAATTGCAAGTGTACCACTGTGTAAATTAAAGCTTCAATATAGCTCTTTACCTCTAATTACAGCTCTTAAACCCCATTGTTAAACTTGTATTAGAATGTGTCAAGATGGTTTATCATTTACTTTTAATCACCTTTCTAGCATTCCATTAACTATAAAAATCAGTAAAATTGATTTTTTATCATATTTAAAGGGGTGTTTTGTTTTGTCATTAAAATGGGGTCATATGGGGGTTATCATGGGTTGTAACCATCAGCAACTTTGGCTGAGTCGATGTGGGGTTTATTAGGACCATCTTTAATAACCATCTTTTAGTTTTAAATTAAGTTTTTAAGTGTCCTTTATAATTTGTCAAAATTTAGATAATGCCAAATCAAGCTTAAGGGCTCAAGCTGCTTTTGCAGCTTACAGCACATTGTTTTTGTGCTTATAGGTGTTGTTATTGCTTATTTATCCACACCCCTTGTTTCTGTCACTTTATTTGACCAAGGATGAGTCAAAAAGGTTAATATGCATAATTTTGAAAAACCCCATTTGTAAGCCCCATATCTGCAGTTTAGTTCCATTTGTTAGTCAAATACTTTGAATAAAGCTCATTTGCCTCCATTGTGAATCTGTTTGTGCTTGGTTTTGGGTAAAAAGCTCTTTAGAGCTTATTTTCATAAGCCTAAAAAGCCCTTAAGCTCACTGTTGCATTTCCCCTGGTGCTGAGCACCTCATTTCACCCCACTTTTCTAGCTTATTTAAATATTAAGCACTAGGATATTTTTGCTTTTTCATGTAGCTTATAGTTCCACTCTTAGGTTTAGCAGCTTTTTGATTTAGATTGATTATTAGAGTGCTTAAACTAGGCTTAAAGTAGGCCTTTTTATGTTTTCTTTTAAACTGCCATTTAGCTTAAGTCATTTCAGCTTATTTTAGCGGGCTTATTCTAGTAACCTTAGCTTTTTTAGGGCTCCCCTTAGCCTCATTTACTGTTACCCATAGATTTTAGCTTATTTTGTGTCTTAATATCTTTAATAAAAATAAAAAGCCTAGAAAAAATATGATCATAAGCTTATTCAACTTCTGCAGCATAAATAAGCTACTTTTCTGGCTTATTTAGTGGACCTCAGCTTTGCACACATTTTATGAAATATGTTCCCCAAAGACCTTCTACAGTTTGCTCGGCCGGGTCTCATGACCCGGGTCACTCCAAACCCGGCGGGTCAAACCGGGTTTTGAAAATATGAAACCCGGTTTAATTTCACCCGTTTTTTCGGCAGGAACCGGTTCAACCGGTTGACCCGGCCGGGTCGAACCGGGTTTCAAAACACTGCTTATAAGTCACATTTGTGATTATTAAAGTAACTCATTTGAGTTTTAGTGTTGTACTTATTCTTAATGGTTTTTTTCACTTACGACATTGAATATATCACATACTTTTTTTTATGGTTGTTTATTTGTACTGTTAATTTACCTAATCTATTTTATGTATACAAAATGCTATTGATAGATAAATATTTGTTGAAGCTAAAAGATATGTTCCCAGACTTTTATCTTTAAAAGTCAAAGTCAAAATAAGGAATGCAAACTCAAAGATATATGATCTACGTCTAATGGGCCATATAGTTTGATCTGTTAATTGTCAAAGGTCTATAAGGGGAGCCCATAAAATGACCAACTGATTGGGCTTCTTAACCTCCTACTTGAATTCAGCCCACCCGTTACTTAAGATACTTGAAAGTGCACGTTAAATCCCTCCAACATATATTCGATTTCGAGTATGAAAAAGCGAAAAATCGTTTCTCTAGTCAAATCCCCATGTCATACACGAGCTTGGTTAGGCTCACGACCTTACAAGCCGAGTATTAATACTCGATTTTTTTAATCGAACAACCCAATAACCGAACCGATCAACACCCCTACATTTACGAGATGGTATGATTGAAAATTTGTCCAATAACCAAAATGTTCGTAAATACATCTTGGCTCATATCCCAAATTATTTTTACGTTAAGCTTAGTAATGTAAATTAATGTACTCAACAGCAGCCTATAGACAAAGGTCCCTTTCGAACCTCAATCAGCTTACTAATAATAAAAATAATTTTTTCCAAGTCGTTACGGTTAAATATTAAGTAAATTAAATTATGATAACGCACCTAAAGCTAAAGCATAGCGAATAAACATATAAAGGGTTAAGGTGTTGCTGATTGTGTGACCATGTGAAGACCACCATGTGAAATGAGCACTTACAACAAATTCTTAAGCTTTATAGACACATGATGTTAGTTAGCAAACTCAGACGTTCGCTATGTTGTGCAAGGAATGTTATATAACTTATCATAACAATCTTAATGCTACTAGAGTTGATGTCCATCGAGAATGTAAATCTTTTTCCACTAAGGCGAGTACAATCTTTGTTCAACTTCAGGATCCACCTAAGCTAAGCGCAGAATTACAAAACGTACTTAATGAACATATATAGGCTTAATGATGCTTGGAACTTACATGAACAACACATGAACATAAGAGTTTGCTATGAAGTTAACAAGCTTCTTGCAACTTTCGCACTAAGTTTAGATCTTCAGTGGCTTTATAGAAATAGAAGCTTTTTAAACTTTTTTGTTAATGGCGTGTGATCTAGCACAAGAAGTCATGAGTGAATTCAAGCACAACTTGTTAGAAATAAAAGCTCTTATATGTCTATCACTCTCTTGCAAAATACGATAAATGCTGAAATTGTTATTGGGAAGCTAGGTATCTCAAAACTGAACAATTTACATCTGGTATTGATACAACCGTTGTAAACGTTGCACCAACCGTGTTTTGATATTTATTATCTTAATATTTTCAAAGACTTTTTTTTAATATTTTCTACTACCACCAAGATCCGCACTGACTAATATTTTCAAAATCTATGACTTTGGTTTGGATAGAAAACTCCTAGTCCCATTTACAACTACAACCAAAGCACATTAGCAAGTTCATTCTCTATCATGCTATGCAGAAAATTTGGTTTACAAGAACACTGGCATCAAACTAGCCGTCCTAGTTCCGTGGTCCAACCGGTTGACGTTATAACTAATAAAAAACACGTATATATATGTATGTAACATTGAAAAGAAAAGATCTATTGTCATTTTCCTGAAAGAATCTACCAAAACATATTGGGCCGAAACCCAAGACAGTTACAAATGGCGGTTACAAAACGGTTATAACTAATTTACAGTTATTTTACCAAGGGTCACGACTCTTGATCGTACATTTTAATTCTGTATAAATATGCAACGATTGTAAACATTCAAACATGATGACAGATTAAGATTTAATAAAACTTCACATTTCTGGTATATTTTGATTCAAGTTAGATTTTCGATCCAACATTTGGCATCAGAGCTTTTGGTATTAAAACCAAATCATCATATACCGTTGATTAATCTCACTGTGTTCGTTTCGAATCAAAGAAAACAACCGCACCAATTTTTCGAAAAAAAAAACGTTTTGCAAATCATACAAACACAATCAAGAATCATCTTGTGCTTGTATCGGGCGAATCCAACAATTGCCGCCAAGTGAACATTCACTGGAAACAAAAGGGTTTCACCCATTTGCAAATCTGTGTCAAGAACACAATAAACCGAAAATAAACATAACCCAGAAATCAAATTAAGGGTTAGGCACGGCACCAGTTTTATTTCTTATCATAGATTCGAAAACAAAAGGAACCACATAATCTGGATAACGCGAAGTCATCACAAAAAGGGACAGAAAATTAAAATCATCAAAAGAGGAACAAACACACCTTTTTGAAGATTCAACATTCGAAACCCTCAACAGAATCATCACCGATTCTAGTTATCTAAAGAAAACCCCAATTTTGCGGCGGTTTTATCGTCTATCCCAAATAATCGTTTAGCGAAACCCTAATTTTTCGCACAATTAAATTTGAGGAATCTGTGGTTACGAACACAAGAAGAAAAAGAGCCGATCCTTCCTATAACTCGCCATCTCTATCGGCGGGACAAAAACCACCAAGACAAACGAGAAGGAAGTTTTTCTAAATCAGACCCATAGGAGACGAACTCGAAGGAGACGAACTCCGCACATAAAAAAAAAGGGCGGACAAAAATAAAGAGAGAAAGGGCACCGGGTATAATAACCCTAACAGGTTTTACAAAATTTTTTTTTCACCCCCTCCACTTTTCATTTTTCTATATAATCAGATTTTAGTTATATAGACTTTTAGGTTTAGGATTTTTTAAAAGTTACCCATAATTTTAAGCTAGTAACTTTTCTTAAAACCATAGATAGAAAATATAGTAACTTAGTAATTACACTATTATATATCGAGTGAATAATTTTTATGGTAGTAATAACTGTAGGTATTGTTTTGATATAAAATCCCCAGCGATTGTTTTCGGAAGAAAAACTAGTCCCCGTTAAGATTGATAGCCTGTAAGGCACAAAACCAGAGTACTCACCACAAAATCTGACACACTTAGTGTTAGGTATTTTATTTTGGAGATTTTATTTAATATCTTAGAGATATAATGAAAGAAAGTGGAGATACTTCAAAAAAGGAAGTAAGTACTACTACTACACCCCAATTCCAATGTCTAATTTCAAAACCCTCGAATTACTCATTATGGGCAATTCGAATGCAAATCATTCTCGAAGCAAATGGCTTCTGGGAAATAATATAACCAAATGAAAAAACCAAAGCAGAAAACAAAAAGCCAAAACTGCTATCGCATTCCGCTAACCAAGCCTTACAGAAGAACAATTGCTTCCAAATCACAAAAACAAAACCGCGGAAGAAAAAAACCATACTGGGATGCCCTTAAAAACTAGACACATAGGAGAGAAAGAGGTCCAAAAAGCAAGGTTTGCAAACACTCAAATCAAAAATTTGAGATGTTACACTTGAAGGTTAGACGAGACCATCGACACCTTCACCGCCAAAAACTAACACCCTGAGTAACAAGCAGCCAGTCTTCGGCAGCATACATTGGAAGATTGAAAAATCATTAGTACGCGTAAAATATGAAATGTTGTATGTCCTACCAGGAGATAGGTATCTGCATATGTTGCGTCAATTGAACAATACGGATCTAGATGAAATGACCCTAGGAAGAAGCCATATTGGTAGACTTAGACTTATAATGAAGAAAGAAAATTAAGTATAAGAAAGGCCAAACAAGTGGACAACAAGAGAAATTGATGTTAGATCACTCGACATTAGAATAATAGGAAAGTATTTTAGAGTTCGGGACGTGGTAACATAAATCTCACAAAGGAAGAAACCATGAGAATTGTTACTTAAGGAAGAGAGGAAAAAAAGAAAGATGCAGAAGAGAAATACTATCTATAAGAATTTTAAGAGAGATAACTTCCAGAAATCAAGTTATGATACTAGCAAATTACAATTGCATTACAAATGAAAGAAGATAGGGACATTGCACTAAATGTCCATCACAAAGCGACAAAACAATTACGACAATCTAACTCGTTGGCATGATGATTGAGAACCAACTTATAAATGGCATATATTAGAAGATGAAGACAAAAGGGTCTCGCTACATGAAGAAGATGTAGGATAATTATGAGAGACAATAATATGGATAGTCTATGTTTCTTAGACAACGGAGCTTAGTAATCACATGAATGGAGTGACGAGAAACACTTCAAAGTAATTAGATAAAAGGTTAGTGGAAAGTAAGATTCGGGAGATGCGTTCATACATAGAGATCAAAGGAAAAGGTTCCAATTCTAATAGAAATGTAATGATGAATAAGCAAAGAATCTTATCACACGTATTATTACATTCCTGACCTTAAAGAACAAGTATTGAGCCTTGGACATTGTCATTGAAATTACGTTGTAATTTAGTAATGGATAGGCGTACCGAATTACGGAACTTTTGACAGGGATAACAAAATCTTCATGAAAGTTACACGACAAAGAAACCGACTATATAAGGCAGATCTAAGGATAGGTACACCTGTCTTCTTACTAGCAAACTTAAAGGAAAATACATGGTTATGGCACGCAAGACTAGGGCACCTAAACTTTGAGTCACTAAGATCATTGGCTCAAAGGAGAGAGACTTAGTTCACGGAAATAACCCTAACCATTAAACATATAACAACAAGTCTGTGATGTTTGTTTAATTGGAAAACATAACAGAGCACCATTCCCTAACAAAGCAACAAAGCCACCTTAGATCCTACCTCACCTTAGATTAGTATATGGAATGTTTTTATGTGGACCAATCACACCACACACCATTGGAAAGAAACCTCATATTTTGTTAGTAGACCAATTACTCAAGAATATGTGGGTATACTTCTTAACTACGGGAAAGTTCAAAGGCCTTGGATACTTTCAAGGAATATAAGAAGTCAACAGAAAACGATTTTAAGACAGAATTGAAAATATTTGAGAACGATCGAGGAGGAGAAATTCACATAAATGAATTCACGCCAATACTTGTAAGGCATGGAAAATGGCATAGCACGGACTACTTTACTACACCTTACTCGCGCAAATCAAAATGAGTTGTCGAAAAGAAGAAACAGGACAATCATGTCCACAACTAGATGTATTGATGTAAGCAACGAAATGCCACAAAAATTTTTGGGCCTGAAGCTGTTAGGCCACGCCAATATACATCTTAAATAGTGGTTCCTAAAACCAGCACTTGAAGACATCACTCCATATGAAGCATTTAAACAAAGAAAGCCATAACTTGGGAAAATCCTAAGACGTTTTTAGTGCCATAGCCTATGCAAAGGTACCATCATAACATCTAACAAAAGTTAGATGATAGAAGAGCACTAACAACTTAAAATGGTTTACTTAGGAATACGAACAAGGATCATAAAAGCTTATCGATTATTTGATCCAACAACACAAAAGGATATGTAGCTTAGCTAGTGATGTGAAAGTTTAAGGAGAATGAAAAATGGGATTGGGAAAGTTACATGATGTGAACTCCATTAATGCGAATGAAGTGGAATTGATTCAGAATATGAGATCTTGAAGCCACAAATAGGAACATCATGATCAAGGATTTCAACCTCAATCGAAGAAGACAATGAATTTTCATAAAAATGATGAATGATGAACTTTGTTATATCCAACAAGAGACTCCTCCCTCACATTCTAAAACACTCCACACCATCAACAAGTTCTTCACTATAAAATTCCCAAGTCACAACAACACTCAACACAATCATATTATCAAAAGTGAAATGATTCTGTTTAAATCACAAATTCACCCATCACACTTTGATCACCACACCATTGAGAGGTAGATTTTGAACACTAAGTGACCTATACTCGAGAACAACGAGGAATTACTATTGAGCTGAAGATGAAACCCTATGAAGAAAACTACAAGAAGCATCAAGCGATCAAAAAGGGTTAAAGCATATGAAGGTTGCAGTTAGATTCATCAATGAAACAATACCATGGGAGTTAACCACTACTACCCAAAGGACATAAAGCTTATAGGCTTCTATTTAAATATGGGTATTCAAGACCATGTAAAAGAAAGACGTAATGGAAACATTTCAAGCATAAAGCTAGATTAGTAGCAAAAGTGATACATTACTATACAGCATGGACATAGACTTTAAAGAAGTCTTTGCCTCCAGTAGCAGGATGGAAAACTATCCGAAGTCTAATTACTTGCCATAGATGCCTAACAATAACTTGTGAAGTACATCACCTTGATGCTAAAATCTGCATTTCACATGGGAGATTTAAAAGAAGAATGTTACGCCACACAACCTGAAGGATTTATAACGAGGACAAGACCAAAGAAAGTATATAGGCTGTTTAAAAGCTCTATATCGGACTAAGACAAAACACCCGTGCATATCGGAAAATAAAATTGAGACAAACACTTTGAGTCATTAGATTTCAAGAAAGTTGCACCTAGAGCAAGCTCAATCTACCCTAGACATCAAAAGACCTCAACACTACTATTAGGAGTCTATGTGGATGATTAATGATCACGGCCACACCTAAAAAAGAGATCGAAAAATTCAAAGACTCAAATGGTTGAAAAAATTCAAAATGAACGTGATTTCTAGGATTATTATCTTATACTATCTAGGAATAGAAGTCACACAAACTAATGGTGACATCTCAATAAAGTAATCCGCATACGCGAGCAAAATTCTAAAGGAAGCTGGAATGATAGACTGCAACGAGACATTGATACTTATGGATCCAGGAACAAGACTAACGAAGATTACCGGAAGGAACAATGCGTCAATTCAACCAAAATATCGAAGCTTAATTGGCATGCTTAAGATATTTGCCTTCACACAAGGTCCCGAATTAATGTTTTCTCTAGGATTGTTAGTCTTTTTATGCACAAGAAACCACGAACGAGCAAAACTATATGACGGCTATAAGACAAGGTACTACGCTATTGTAAAAAGGAAGAGAAGGATTATGGGAGATCCTTACAAGCATAACAGAGGCAAAAAAGATAATGGATACAGCGACTGTAGTACTGGGAGTCAAGTCAACATCTCAAGAATGAATGGGTACTACCGGCGGATAATATTATACTATGGTGAATCATACCAATCAGCTGGAGCACAACACAAACGAGCCACTGCTAGCAGATCATCATGCTGGAACAGGAATTCATCGAGCCAATGCCAGCAGCAACACATGCATTGGGTTGAAGAAGAAGAGACTACTAAGCAAGCTTACACATTCTCAAGAAGAGAAAGTTACAATACAGGTTGACAACATGTGTCTACTATAGCACTAATGAAGAACCCAATATTTGATGACAGGAGCTAACACATTGACAACGAAAAGATACCACTTCATTAGAAATGCGTTGAAAAGAGAAAGACATACAGTCAAATTCATAAATGGAGAATACCAGAAAGCGGACATACTAACAAAAGCACTCCCGAAGATCAGATTCTTAACCATGAGACAACTCATCGGATTAAAAGACCTATGTCACAGCGTTTGTGATTAGGGGGGAGAATATTGGGCAGAAACCCAAGTAACCGGGTGATCCCAACCCGCTGTCAAAGACAGTTACAAATGGCGGTTACAAAACGGTTATAACTGATTTAGCTATGCAGAAAATTTGGTTTACAAGAACACTGGCATCAAACTAGCCGTCCTAGTTCCGTGGTCCAACCGGTTGACGTTATAACTAATAAAAAACACGTATATATGTATGTAACATTGAAAAGAAAAGATCTATTGTCATTTTCCGGAAAGAATCTACCAAAACAAAACCTGTAAATCATCCAAAACTATGTTACAAAATTACTCAACTTCAATCCGTCCACTTATTCATTCCAAATAAACTAAACGAAGTCATAGTTTTCACAAATAACGATAAAATTAAGTTAATACTAATATGAGAATGCAAATGCCAGAACGATGTCGATACAAATACATTTAACATACTAAATCCCTACTCATCATCAGATTGAGATACACCATCACCATCATCATCTTCATCTTCATCTTCACCATCACCATCACCATCACCATCTTCATCTTCATCCTCATCTTCATCTTCACCTT
>BQNB010050572.1:0-41448 GCA_026074375.1 Tanacetum coccineum
CACTATAAGTTGTTTAGAAGTTGGATTTTGGACCCGTTGATATCATAGAAAACCTTTATGTTATAGACTTTGTATTTGCTTAGTAACTGGTGTAATTTGTCAACCCATTTTATTAGTAAAGACTTTCGCTTGCATATGTTTTGGTTCTGTAAATGTGACATTTGGGCCTGTTTCGGGGCGGGGTGTTACACAACCACTCATTAAAATTTGGTCCAGTACGTTGATGCTTCTCAAGCATTGATCTGAAAGCCGAACTATTTGTTTTGGTTTGGGCATTGTTGAGTGCCATCTACAAATAAACAAAACTTCACATTAGTATTTTCGATAATACTTTCTTTAAAGAAAATTAAATACCCATGCTTATAAAATAAAGCATTAATTTTCGATAAAGTTAGGATCCACCTTGACAAAACCACCACCGCATCAGTTGATCTGCTAGTGATGATGATTATTCAAAGGGTAATTAACGTTTAATAATTGTATCCAACACAACTCCTATATTATGAGACTTTACTTTATGTACATCACATGTGAACATTCAAACGTGAAAAAGTGAGCATGTTTATCCCATCATATGCCACGAGTTAAGGTCTTACCTATCTTAACTTGATTAAGTCGGTCAACAAAAACTGTGATTTTATAGCACTTAACGTCTCACTTAATATGAGTTTGTATTTCACCTTGGGTTACAAATCCATGAATTGGTCTCACTAACATGGAAGAGTAAGTGCAAAGTGTTTTTTTAGTTGGAAGAAATAAAAGACTTGGTTTGAAAGGTATAGAATTATTTTTTTCCCAGGCAAACATGTACAAAGAGCATGCAACATCTTTGTATCATGAATTTTTTAAAACTATAATTTATTTATGGACTATAAATTGCTAGTCTAATCATGGAAGATTTTATATCGGATGTAAGCCGAATCCACTTTTGACTTTTTAAATTATATAATCCATAATAAATCTAATTTCGATAATCATTAGTCATGTTTATATTTGTTTTTCGAAAAACCCTTTGCTTTGATGTACAATACATAACAATTTATCAAAAGCAAACAAATAAACATAAACAACTTAAAACATATATCCGATTAACACATTAATCACATACCACATGCATAACCAATTGATGATAACCTAAAACCTATGTGATTTGAATTAAAAACACATAGCATAAAACTGTCAAAACAATTTAAATTTTACATCAGGTCACGTCAGAGTGCAGCTAGAGTCTTCTCGAGCCTTAGCTCAAAACTACAAAGTTGTAGATATACAAGTCGTGGACCACCCACAAAAAATACAAAATTTTTTTCGAAATTGGATAAATTTATTGTGAATTTTTTTACTAACAGGTGTCATAACACTTACGAAAAATGTAAGATTCAACTAATACACATTAAGATCTGATTTTTATCATCAATTATGCATGTTTAACACTACAGTTAGACATGATGACATGAGTATGAGAGTATCCTGGCCACAGGACTAAACTAATCTAATCTGTTGATTAAAAAGTATATATGACATATATATAATAAGATTAACAAGAATATAATAGATGGTGCTTCTTTTATGTAGAAATCATACATTAATCTTGTTGTAAATTGATTATAAGTCGGCATGGAGTTTCTGTTACACGTGAATATCTGAGCCTAGCTGAATAAGCACTCTAATAAGCTTAGAAACGTAATAAGCAAAATCTCAATCTTTAACACAATCAAACACTAAAATATAACACTAATCTACAATCATTGGCTCTGATACCACATATTAAGCAATAGATCTTGATTGATGATTAGTGTGTGAAGATTAAGGTGTAATAGTGTGTGTGTTTAAAGAGAGAATTACCTAACTTGCCTTTTGATTAAATGAAGTTGTTACATCTAACCATGACATAAATTACTATTTATAGCCCTTGGTTAGCTTGTTGACTAAATTTTCCTTACTTAACATATTTAGTCCCTGCACTTTATAATAGTGCTTACAAGTAGAACATTTCTTTATTTCTAACATTGTGTTTGTTGCAATATCTTGTCACTCAATAAGGCGGCCACTTTTGCTTTGGAAACAACTTCTCAGAATCTGCAGAGGTTTATGGCAGCTGTGATGCTGTATTAGATGATGTTTTTCTTATCTTTTGGAGTTGTGTTTCAGGTAAGTTTTTTTTTGGCTTATATTTTACATTGCGAACCTTCTTTTTGAAACGCAATGTCGCATTGCAAATGTACAGGTTGCCACATATGTTGGAATTAGTAGACATTAAAATCATATTAACTATTAATAAATACGAGCACGCAGCGGAAGACTAGCACGTAAGATCATTCACATAGTCATATAAATTAACATAATAATAATAAAAGAAAAGCGTACCTTTTAGCAAATCTTGAATTAATAAATCAAGAACAATATAAGATCAAAGTATGATCTCTCTTTGGATTCGTACACACGTTTGTTAGCGATTCAATTAGAATGCTAGTTCTTTTATAAACAATAAGCAAAACAACTTACTTTAAGTTGATTAATCAAATCGGTTTTCCCACTTGGTTGGGTGTAGCCGATTGACTCAACAAGAGAGAAGGGGAAGAGAAAAGAAGTTTTGCTTTTAGGGTTTCACCAAAAGATATATCAAAACAATGAGCCTTGATTTGTTTATATAGGCATAAGGAATTTGTTATAAGGAAACAAATTCCCACCTCCTCTTGTTGAGGTATAACCGGCCCCAAACACAAGCCCACAACCCAAGCCAAAACTTGAATAGTAATAAGTGTGTTGTGTATAGTTGTTTACTATTCGATATGGTTTGGGCAGATAAGAAAATTTTGGAACCGGTTAATAGTTGATTGTTGTGTGAGTGTTGGCATTTTGGAAGAGATCTGCACTTTGCAGCTTTCGTGGTAGAACTTTAGAGGGGAATAATGGTGGACGGTAGTTTGTTTCTTAGCATTCTGAACCACTTAATATAATTGATGTTTAAGTAGATTACTTTCGGGTAGCCCAAATGTGTGGGGTATATGGTCTTACCTGATTCAGATAGCAAGTTATGTAAAAAATTACCAAAGGGTGTCATACTTGGTGAGGGTTTTTTTTAGGATCTTTAGTAGAAGGCTTACTAAAGGAGAAGCAACTACGATTAGCAATATAATTGTACAGGTAGCATACACGTAGGTGAAGCGCTAGCCACAGGTCGGACCAACATTGTGCCAGGTGACGTTGCTCCAGCAGCTCAATCAGCCGCACTTGACATGCTCAGGTGCTATGAGCATATGACAGAACCAGGTTGAAAGCATGTGGAATTTATACTGAGTTAAAAATCCCCGCACGCAACCTCAACAAGAATCAACCACATCCTCGTACACAACCTCAACAGGAGTCGCCGTTTAGACCTCAGGTACAAATTAATCACATTACTTTTTATTTTAATGTGGTGATTTTACTTTTTGTTTGACTTATTTTGTTGAGTTTATTAGTTTAGAACTGGTTTGTATAAATTTATGTTTTTAAAGTGATAAAATAGTTTTTGATTATTACATGAGAACTTTTGGCTAGCGAGTGTGAGGGTTGCTATGACTTTTTTGAAAGTTGGGGGTGATTAGGATTGGTTTGTTGCTTTGAGTAAATGTAACCTTTGCCATTTTTGTGTTCTGAATATTTCATTAATAGTCTTTTGACTATTTGACTTTGGTCAATTTATTCAGATTTTGTACCGTGTTGACGGTGATGATTTTTGTGAGAATTATGTCGAATTGAGGTTTATTGTGACTAATAATCCCTTTTGGAAGGTATTATTGTGCTATTTGTATTCCGGATGGGTTAACCCGTGCATTTAAGAAATGTCAAAAACAAGTCTGACACACAATTGTACTTAATAAAAGCGTCGGTTAATCGTCCAAATGAGTTTTTGATGGGTAGTAGAAGTGAAATTATGTCCTGTAAATACTCTATGTTAATGAAAAGTATTTTTAGAAGTGAATAAAAATGCTAATTAACTTTGGGAAAATTTAACGGTTGAGTTTTACCGAGTATTAAGTGATTTCAATACAAAAAGAAAGAACCGACACCCCATAGGATCTATCGGTCAAGAATCAAGGGGATGGAGCAATGATGGCTTAATTTAAGCTTAGGTGTCTAGAATTGGTACATAAAGATGCCTTACCCTCCCCATTAATCCCATAATCAACAATCATATTTTCTTTTTAGAAAAAAACACACACACCTGTGTTTGCTTGTGTTCGTACTGCCCCTCAACCAACACAACAATCCACCATAAAAATTTTAACTTTGATCAAGAACGTGATATTTCGGGTTGATACGAGTGTTTGGGTATTCATTTAAACAACGTTTTGGTTGTCCAGTTCGTGTCGAAATATACATTTTTAAAGATTTTCTTGTAAGTTTCCAAATTTAAATTTCGTTTATCTTTTTGGGTTTATTTTGATGCATACATAGATGTTTAGTTGTACAAGTTGATCGTCTTGTGCCATCGAATTTTTGGAAATGAAACGAAATAAAAAGGGGTGTGTTTGGTTCGGTAATAAAAGAAAGAAAATAGAGTTTTATTGTAGTTTTGATGTTTGTCGTGATGGTTGAAAAAATATATGTTGCTAAATAGCTTAATTTTTGTAATAAGTAGCTTGTATGCCTTATTTGGGCATATTTTTATGTTATTTCTTGGCATAATTTGGGCTTAAATCAGCCACGTATAGTTTCCAAAAATCACTAAGAATTTATTGATTATTTTGTGTTATGGCTCTGTTTTGGATTATTTGTTAGGCTATGGTAGTAACCAAATGCGATACGTAGCTTATTAGCTTATTTTCAAGCTTAATATACGTATTTTTGAGCTATTGGACTCACGGCCCAATAAGTCTATTTAAAAGAAGCCGTGCTTAATGGGGCTTATTGTGGTCCGATTATTTCACATAATAGTGATAAACAGCTACATAATAGTAAATGGACCTTTGGTTGTGGACTTGGATAGTAATTTTGACTTATAAATTCCTAATGAGACCTTGTCGGAGGCTTAAAGGCCCAATAAGCGATATTAGTCTTTAGAGAGTTTTGTCCAAAACTTTTGAAAGTGGAAAATGTATTTACTAAGATGAAATTGAACCTGTATTTTAGAAAAACGTTTTAGTAAACGTAAAGAACGAGATTTGAATTTTGCTCGAAAAGATGGCGAATTTGTGAAATTTGTTGAAAATGATGTTTTAAACCTTGGAAAACGTTGTATAACGAACGGTCACGTTCGAAATTTTTGTAAAAAGTTTATACTTAAGAAATTTTGTCTTCCCAAAAACAAGATTTTTGATATTTAAATAATAAATATTATTTAAGTATTTTAGTTATTCAAATAAATTCACACAAAAGACGAAAAATATAATTTTTCTCGATAACTTCTCTAATGTTGTTTATAATGATAGATATACTTTTCAATTTTTAACCGTATATATGATTATTTTGAAGTGACTAAAGTTTTACCGCATGGACTTAGTCCGAAATCGATATTTATAATTAATTAAATTATTAAATAATTATTTTATATCCTTATATATTTTCTCTAAATAGTATAAGTAAGTATTATCGGGGAATGAGATTGATATGATAGTGGAAATATGTCGTCAACCATCACACCACTAAATTGTTTTGGGTAATTGTACAACGCGTTTAAACTCTATGCATCAAACGGAAAGATTGTTTGGAATTGGATGATTAAATTGGGACATTAACTGGACTAGGTCGTGTGCGGGGGTCGTTGCATTTGCTTGTGTGATTGAGATTTGGTTGCTAAATACTTGCTTGAGGTGAGTTCTCGTAGCCCCACTTTTTACTGTTTTTCCAATCTATATAGTGGAGGTGGTGTGGAAAATGATAGCTGTAAATGTTTATTTATTGATGTGATATATTCTGGAGTAGAGTATGTTGAAGCAAGGAGTAGCGGCATGGAGTGGGCTCGGTATGGCGGAGAGGGGAGATAATATATATATATAGGACAAGATTTGTGTTTAGACTGTTATGTGGAATATTATATGCATGATTCTATGGATCCGAGAGCATGGGTACGCCTACCCTGTGTTGTGAGATATTGGATCAGTGGGTTCGCCTACCCAGTATTTGTGTGAAAATTGGATCGCAGATGTACGCCTACCTAAGTTTAATGTGAGGTCCTGCCTAATATTAGTGCTCCACCTGGTAGGAACCCATTTAGGTGCGTGAGTGACATAATGGATGACTACGTAGGATGCTAATTCTAGAATTGTATTGCATATATTCACTGTCATATAGCACTATGTCCACTATTGAAATATTGCAGAACTTTTGGGTTAAGGTCAAACCTAACGAGCTCAACAACATTTTGGTGACGTTTTCGAGTATCATTTATCATGTGAAGTGACTGAAGATAGTTGGTGATTGTTATAGGCAAACTTAGAAGTATCCCGGTGTAGGAATTTTCGTTTGAAGTCGTTGCTTGCTTGTTGTTTAATTCTAGTATTTGAATGTTGGAAGAATTTAAGGTTTGTGATTTTGGTCCCCTATGTGCAGTTGAATAATTGTAAAAAGTAATTGTGGGATTTTTAGTGCGATTTGGGACATCACTCGAGAGTTGTTTCGAGGTGATGGTCTTCATAGCACTGAGTTCATGCCAATGTAGTTTTTCTTAGTTTTTTTATCTTGTGTAGTGTTTGACATTATGTTGCATTCTCGAGTTCCGCGCTTTATGCGGAGTGTGACATAAATTTGTTATCAGAGCTAAGTTATAAGAGACTAGTGGATTCATTTGACAATATCCTAAGATCTGCCGTCTAGTTTTGCGTATAAGGATCTATGTCACGGTGTTCCCTTTTGTGTTCTTTTGTGTGTCGTGGTTTAGGTGCGTATTGTGATGCGCATGAGTTGTAAGGTGGATAGCTGTTTTTCAAATTGAATATGACTGGAACGGATTGAATATAAGTAAGGTGGGCCAACGTAATTATAAGTGTATCACAACTCCTCTATTTAGTAATGTTTTCACAACAAAATCATTTGACACTGTAGGGTGGGTGTTATTGTATATCAGTATATATATAAGATATTATTATATACATTTATATATATATATAATATATATAATATATATATATATATATATAAAT
This sequence comes from Tanacetum coccineum, assembly GCA_026074375.1. Classification (NCBI taxonomy): domain Eukaryota; kingdom Viridiplantae; phylum Streptophyta; class Magnoliopsida; order Asterales; family Asteraceae; genus Tanacetum; species Tanacetum coccineum. The sequence goes on from BQNB010050572.1 coordinate 7,128, forward strand.
ATAAATATATTAGTCTCCTACGTACCTAAGGTGCCCATGTTCTCTCCCTCATAGTAGATAATGCCCCAAGAAATGAGGACCCGAAAGTGCTGGCCGCTTGCTACTGAATCAACTATGAAGGGGGAACGGGTGAACGGGTTGGTAAGGTGGGAAGGGTAGATGACCTAAGGAAAGGTAATGATGACGTGTTGATGAATTATAAATTGTCAATGAAATGTCCAAGGTTATGGGAGCTATTAGGGTGTAGAGGAGTCCAATGGGAAGGTAGAGTGGAGCCAATGGGGACACCAAACGTCTCACAGTCATTGCCCAACAATTGCATAACCTCTTACCCGCCATGTTGGCTCAGGTTAGTAACCGAGGAAATGTTGGAAATTAGAATGGTAATGTGGTTAATGAGAACGTTGGGAATGTGATAGTAAATGGCAACCGGGTAGGTTGTTCATATAAGGAGTTCTTAGCTTGTAACCCTAAGGAATATGATGGTATGGGAGGTCGGTATTTCTCCGACATCGTTGGGTTTGAGAAATTGGGAGTCATGTAACACATGGAGTGGTTGTTAGTTTCACAAAAATGTGTATTAATTGGTTGGTTGTTTTTTTGTGTGTTTGTTGGTGTTGGGTTTGTTGTGTTGTGGGTGTGGGGGGGGGGGTGGGTGGTGGGGGGTTTTGTGTGTGTGTTGGGTGTTGTTGGGTGGGGGTGGGGGGGGGGGGGGGGGGTGGGTGTGTTGGGGGGGGGGGGGGTGGGGGTAGGGGGTGGGGGGGGTGGGGGGGGGGGGGGGGGGGGGGGGGGGGGGGGGGTGGGGGGGGGGGGGGTGGGGGGGGGGGGGGGGATTTTATGGTGGTTATGGTTTAGGGTTAGAGATGTGAGGTAAGTTGAGTTGGGGGGGGTTATTGATGTTGTAGGGTTGGTTGTGTTGTCTTATGGGGGAAGTGATGGGGTTGATTTTGGTTTGAGTTGGGGTTGATAAATGGAAGGATGGAATGGATGATGTTTAGTGTGGGGATGTGGGAGTGGGTTGTGAAATTTGGTGTTTAATGAATGTTTGTATGTTTTAGTGAGGTTTGCCCTTGATACACAAAGAAGGAATATAGTAAATAGACTAGAAAAAAAGATAATGGGTGGAAAGGACCAATGAGCTGTTAGGAATGGATCAATTAAGAATTGAAAAAGAGGAAATTAGGAAAACTACAAGGATAAGATGGTATGGATATAATAAAGGCTAACAAGGAATGCTTTTGCTACTAAATGTAAACCCTAAGAAAAGAATACTAGTTGGACTAAAGTGTACACACCGAAACTAATTCCATCACCCTAGGGGGCCTCCAATCTTCAACTTAACCCCCGGTCATTTGCAAGGGAATTTAAACTGTGCCAAGAAATGTGAATCATGTCATGCTTAGAATCCGGTAGCATATTAAAGTGTGGTATAACCGACCTATAGATCAGCCGCTTGCCCTAGGTGAATAAGCACAAGGATCCCCACCCCAAAGAAAATTGCCCAAATCAAGTTGCTACTCTAATAACGGGGCAAGTCCGTAGAAACCAAGGGAACCAGGCTAAGGGTAGGGCATTCATGTTGGGAGCAGAGGAAGCTCGCAGAATCCGAACATGTGACGGTAACCTATACTTTGAACAATCACTTTGCCACTACCTAATTTGACGCATGTGCTGATTATATTTTTTTACGACACATCATACCTCTGTTAGAATAGAGCCCAGCGAATTTTTAAGGGTTGCAAATAATGAGATTGAAAGCTAAGAGCTGCTAGTTAGAGATGATTTTGGTTAATAAGGTTTATGTAAAACGAGAAATGCAGTCCAGGCTTGACTTCGATTTGATACCTTTTGCACATGGTATTTTGGTGTGATTATAGTATGGACTTAGGGTCTAATTATAAGGCTGAAATAGTTTGTCATGAGAAGGTAGTGAGGATACCACTACCGGATGGCAAGGTACTTAGAGTATTTAAAGAGAGACCGGAAAGAAAGCGAGACTTTTGATGAGTGCTAAGGCTAGTGATAAGAAACAAGAAGAAATTGTCGTGGTTAGAGATTTTCCTGAGGTATTCCTAGATGGCCTATCTGGATTACCGCCTATTGGGGAAATTGAGTTTCGGATTGAGTTAACCCCTGGAGCAAACGCCATAACAAAGTCTCCATTATCGTTTGGCCCCTTCTGAATTGAGAGTTGTCGGTAACCCTCAAAGGAACTCCCAAGACAAAGTTTCAATTCGACCAAGATCATCGCCCTTGGGACGCCGGTATTGTTGCGTTTTTGAAGAAAAAGGATGTTCTTTTATGATGTGTATTATATAGAGATTGCACAAGTTTGAACCGTTAAGAATCGTTATCTACTTCCTAAATTGATGATCTATTTGACCAACTACATGGGTCGCAAGTTTTTCTCAAAAAGATATTAGGTCTGGATACCATCAAGCTACAGAGTGCATGAGGATGACATACAAAGCACTGCGTTTATGAACTCGTTATGGCCATTTCGAGATTCACTGTAATGCCCTTTGGTTTTGACTAACGCACCAACAATATTTTATGATTTGATGAATAGAGTTTGTAGCATTATCTTGATACAGTTTGTGATAGAGTTTTAAAATGATATCTTAATCCTACTCTAAAACTCAGAGGAAGCTTGTATAACACATTAAGGTATATCTTGGAACAGCTCAAAAATGGAGAAACTATATGCTAAGATTCTAAGTGGGAATCTGGCTAAGAGAATGCATTTCTTGGTCATGTGATAAATGGTAATGGGAATCATGTAGACCCTATTAAGATTGAGCTGTTAAGAAATAAGAAAGCCCCTAGAACTCCGACTAAAGGTTTTTCATCCTCTCCATAGGTTTGGCTAGATATACTGTAGGTTCATTAGATTTTCTAAGATAGCTAAGTTCCTCTACTATCTTGACTCGGAAGAGTAAAGACTTTCGATAGGCGGTGAGAACCTACGAATTGGCAATTCAGACCTTGAAGAATAGTTGTGTAAAGCGCATGTTCCTACTCTCTATTCGAAGGGCCCGATGGATCCAGAAGACTTTGTGGTATATAGTGATGCGACCGGATAGGACTAGGTAGTGGTGTAATGAAAAGAGGTCAGTGATAGCCTATAGCGTTCTAGGCTGTTAAAAATCATAACGAAAATTATACTACTATGAATTAGAGTGGGTAGACAGTCTTGTTTGCACTTAAGAGATCTAGAGACATTATCTGTATGGGACAAAGAGTGTCAACTATACAGATCTAATAGTCTTCAGCTATCTTTAGTCAGAAAGAGTAGAATAATGGAGACAGCGTCTATGGATAGAGTAGTTAGTGATTATGACAGTAAATTCCTAACCATCCTGGTAAGGCGAAGTGGTGGCGTATGCCCTAAGAAGGAAGGAAAAGAGTAAATCCTAAGAGATTAGAGCTATGAATATGAACCCTTCAGTCGAGTATCAAGATAGAATAACTGGCGCTCAGAAGGAGGGCTATGGATAGAGTTTTGCGGATTGCAGAAAGGTTTTTTGGATGAGAAAGAGCAACAGAAGAAGTGATGAACCATGTACTACCCTAGATCGAATATGGGTACCTTTGAAGGTGAGTGAGAACCCCTAATAATGGATGATAGCCCATATGTCGAAGTACCCTGTACACACCCAGGCAGCTGGATACCAGAGGTTAATTGATGATTTGAAAGATAGCCATTGGTGGCCTAGAACTGAAAAAAGGGATACAAACGTAGTATGTTAGTAAGTGTGACTTGTTTGAAGGTTAAGGCTGAGCATCAAAGCCATCTGGCATGCTCTAGGTAACCTGATATTCCCGTAAAAGGAAAAGGCAAGGGGATAGCCGATGGATTTTATGACTCAGTTGCCTTGACTATATGGGTAGACACAATCTGGGTCTTGCGGACAACGATTGACTAAGTCTGCTCATTTTCACCTAGCGTGAGTTATAAATGGAAAAGTTGGCTATATTATATTTGAATGAGATAGTTGCTAGACATGGTGTGCATATCTTGATTATATCGGACCGTGATAGTCGTTTCACATCAAGGTTTTGGCAGTCAATGCAAGAGGCATTAGGAACTCGTTTAGACATGAGTACGGCTTATCACCCTCAGACCGATGGTCAGAGTGAGCGTACTATTCAGACTTTGGAAGACATTACTTATAGCGAAACTCTTCCCAGACTTCAGAAGGAAGTTGGGATGTTCATCTTCTGTTAGTTGAGTTTTCATATAACAATAGTTATCATGCTAGTGTGAGATGTGCTCCGTTTAAGGAATTATATGGTAGAAAGTGTCATTCGCTAATTATGTGGGCTGAGGTTGGAGAAGGTCAGTTGAAGGAACCTGATATAGTGCAATCAGAGACTACGGAGAAGATCTCGGCAGATTAAGGATAGACTTAAGGCGTGCGAGTGATCGCCAGAAAAGATATTCGGATAAGAGGAGGACGCCTCTAGAGTATTAGTGTAGGCTAGACTATGTCTTTGCTCAAAGAGTACGCCTTGGAAAGGTGTGGAACGCAATGGGAAAGAAAGAGGAAGTTAGCACTAGATTTGTTGGACCTTTTAAAGATTATTAAAAGGTATGGCCCTATGGACCTATCGGTTAGATTTTTGCCTGTGAAATTGAATGTTGTTCATGACAACGCATCTAACGTTTCACGAGTCAAACCTTAAAAGTGTTGGCTTATCCAACACTGCAAGTCCTTTGGATGAGATTCGATTGGATGCAAAGTTGAATCTTGTGAAGTGCATGTGGAGATTTTGGAAAGAGAGTTTCAGAAAAGTTTGAAGCCCTTTGTGTTTAGAAATTCAATTAACAGTCCTTTGATCTATATGACTTTGGTCATTTATTCAGGATTTTGTACCGTGTTGACGGGATGATTTTTGCGTGAGAATTAGGTTCGAATTGAGGTTTAATGTGACTAAGTAATCCTTTTGGAATTAATTATAGTGTATTTTTATTCATGGGTGGTTTGAACTCGTGAACATTTGAGAAATGCTGAAAAACGAGTCCTGACACGTCCGCTAATGTCCAAATAAATTTTGGAAGGAGGTGAAAAAGATGAAATAAGTCGAGAGAATACTCAAGTTAATGGAAAAGTATTTTTAAAGTGAAATAAAAATCTAATTAACCTTTGGGGAAAATTTCACGAGTTGAGTTTTAACGAGTGTATTTAAGTGATTTTGACACAAAAAGAAATACCCAACACCACCCCAGTTAGGATGCTAGTTCGGCTCAAGAAGTCAATGGAGGGAGCAAGATGGCTTAATTTTAGATAATGTGTCTAGAATTGGTGCATAAAGATGCCTTACACTCCCTATTATCCCATAATCCTCATCATTTTTCATTAAAAAAACACACATACCTCTGGTGTGTGCTTTGTGTTCGAGGCCCCCCAGATCCAGTGGTTGTGGCCCCACACCAACATCAATCCCCATAAAATTTTTCAACTTTATCAAGAACTTGATATTCCGGGTTGATAACGAAGTGTTATTTTTGGTTTTCATTTAAACAACGTTTGGGTTGTTCGGTTCGTGTCGAAATATACATTTTGAAGATTTTCTTGTAAGTTTCCAAATTTAAATTTCGTTTGTCCTTTTGGGTTTATTTTGATGCATAAAAGAGGGTTTTTGTAGTTTTGATGTTGTGGTCGTGATGGGTATGAAATAATAAAAGTTGCTAAAAAAATAGCTTATTTTTTAAGTAGCTTTTGTATGGCTTATTCGGCGGCTTATTTTTAGTTTATTGTTGGGCTTATTTTTTGGCTTATATGCCCATCATATAGTTTCCACAAAATCACTAGGAAAGTGATTTTGAATTATTTTTGTGTTATGGCGTAGTTGTGGATTATTTTTAGGCTTATGATAGAACCAAATGCGATACGTACTTATCTAGCTTATTTTCAAGCTTAATATACGTATTTTTGAGCTATTGGACTCACGACACAATAAGTCCATTTAAGCCGCGGCTTAATGGAGGGGCTTATTGTGGTCCGGATTATTTTTTACATATTAGTATGAACTTATATATGTAAATGGACCTTGATTTTGGACTTGGATAGTATTTTGGACTTATAAATGTCCCATGGTATCCCATGTTGGGGATAAGGCCCAAAAAGCAATATTTAGTCTTATGAGAGTTTTGTCGACTTTTGAAATTATAGGAAATGTATTTATGAAGTGAAATGAACTGTATTTTTGGGAAAAACTTTTAATAAACAGGTTAAGATGAGATTTTGGAATTGTCGAAAAGTGTCGAATTTGGAAAATTATTGAACAATGGGAGTTGAAACCTTGAAAATGTTGTATAAACTACGGTCATGTCTAAATATTGTAAAAATTATACTTAGAAATTTTCTCACCAAAAACTTGATTTTTGATTTTAATATTAAAATATTATTGTAATATTTATTTATTTTAATAAATTCACACCAAAAGACGAAAATACAATTTTTCCTCGAACTTCTCTATTTGTGTTTATGATTATGAGTAAACGTTCTTTTTAAACCGGATTATGATTATTTTGAAGTGAGCTAAGGTTTTACCGATGGACAAGCCGAAATATATTTATAAGTATTAATTATAAATATTTATTTATATTCCCTTAAATATTTTCTCTAAATAGTATTAGTAAGTATTATCGGGGAATAGATTGAGATGATTTTAGTCAGAAATATTTCGTCAACCATCCACACCACTAAAATATTTTTGGGTAATTGTAGCAACGCTTTAAACCTAATGCATCAAACGTAAAGATTGTTTGGAATTGGATATTAAATTGAGGGACAATAACTGGACTAGGTCCGTGTGTAGGCCCGTTGTATTTGCTTGTGTGATTGAGATTTGGTGCCAAAGACTTGCTTGCTGAGTTCTTCTCGTCAGCCCACTTTTACTTTTTTTTCCGTTAAGGGGACAATGAGACCAAATGTGTTTTAAAAATGTTTTGAATTGAACTGTGCAAATGTAGTTTGTTTTTTTGGGACAAGATATGTACTTATGACTGTTATGTGAATATTATGCATGATATTGGATCGGATGGTACGCCTACCTATTGTTTGTGAATTAATGGATCGGATGGGTACCCTACCCAGTATTTGTTGTGATTTTAGGGAGCGATGGGTACCCTACCCAAGTTTTGTGTGAGTCCTGCCCTAATATTAGTGCTACCAACTGTTAGGGCCATTTAGGTTGCGTAAGTGACTTATGGTGATTGACTAGTGTAGGATGCAATGTCTGAAATTGGTTGCATATATTCCCTGTCATACAGCACTATGTCCACTGTAGAAATAGTGAGCACAACTTTATGGTTTAAGGTCAAACCTACACTCACCAACATTATTGTTTGACGTTTTTGAGTATCCATTTTAGGTGAAGTGAAAGAAGAGTAGTTGTGGATTGTGATAGCAGACTAGAAGTATCCCGTTTGAATTTCGTTGAAAGTCTTAGCTTGCTTGATGTTTGATTCTATGTATTTGGATGTTTGGGATTAAGTTTGCGATTATTGTCCCTGTGTGTGCATTGAATAAGTGTAATAGATAGTGGATTATAGATTGCGATTTGAGACATCACCGAGGTTGTTCGAGGTGATGTATTCATAGCCACTTTGAGTTTATGCAATGTAGTTTTCTCTATTTTATATCTTATGTTATGATTGATTATTATGTTGCATTCTCGAGTTTCCGCCTTTGTCGAGGTGTGACAGTAAAGTCTTGAGTTTTTGAATAAGGTCATCATGAGTGATTTACCAATTTCTGATGATTCAGACGAGTAACGATCTTAAAAGGATACAAAAATAGATAAATGTCTTTGGTAACTTATAAAGAATCTACTGACAAAAACTTTGTATTCCCTTATTCTATCAAGTTACCCAAGTGACCAAACGTATCATATTTTTAGACTACATAAACTGTCAGCTTTCTTCTTTTGCTCGCATCTCATATGGTGCTTGCTCCGTCTGATGATGTTGAATCTCTTTTTCTCTTCTTTTGTAGATACAGACTCATCTTCATTACATTAAAGAGTACATACACGTTGTACAGACACAGAACATAACAACAGCAATATGGCTATTTATTGGAAACAACGCTCAAGGTCAACTATGGCTGGGTGCAGCAGCAGGTTCTCTAAGTAGGCTCGCTGATTTGTAAAAGAATCGAGAAATTTATGGACATATGGTTGGGTGCAATTTTTTTTGTTACTAAGGATCAATAGAGATTGTGAAATGGGGGCTTTTTGGTACAAGCTTGCTACTGTTGTGATATGCGATTCTAGTTTTATGTGAAGTATCGCCATGTGTTTTGGTATTGTAGTTCATTTAGAATTGGTGACGATTAATTATCGAACAACAAAACACCCCTATGACGAAAAACCCACAATACAATAAAACGAGTAGGTGAACTTTTATAGGATAAAAAACATAGCTGAACTTTTATAAGATAAAACACAATAAACATAAGCAAAGTGCGGGTTTTTAAATCTTGTTTAAAAAAAGTACGATAATAAAATATCATCTCACTTATTAAAGTATCTTCTAACTCGTTGAGACAATAAATTAACTATTATTTTAAAACATCTGGAATGCACAAACGATGTCCTCCCACAGAGTCCCACTTCTTTTATACGGAGTGATGACATTATCTAGGTATTTTTGAAACTAGGTTAGTAGAAATGCGCAACCGCAAAAAAACTGAATCATAAAAATCCGCAACCAGACACGACAAGAATCGATGGATCGGTTTTAAGAAAAAAAAACAGCAAAATGTGGTGCGGTTGTGGTTTTACTCGTAAAACCCAACCACAAAATCGCACCGCACCGCACATTGATTATTTAAAACTGAAAAATGACACGCTGATTATTTAATGTGTGTTATAAAGCATTCAGCGCATGTTATCATTAATATTCTTATAAGTCATAAGTGATATGTGTGTTTGCATTATATATGAATTGTTATAACAAAAAAAAAATTCTAAATCAAAAACCGCAAAAACTCACATTAATTATATAAGTCATAAGTGATGGTGCGATGCGGTTAAAACCTGCATAAACCGAAACCCAAAATGTGTTGCGATTCAATTTCTATATATTTTTATAGAAATTGCAAGCGCGATTACGGTTCGTCTTTAGTCAAAGCACCAAACCGCACCATGCTCACCTTTATTTTGAACGTTAAAAAAGAATAAAGCATAAGAGTATATAAGACTTATGTATAACAATAATTGATAAAGAACAAAGACATGTTTTTTGGAGTCTTAATATATTTATTCCGTTAGGATTACAAGGCATGTTTTCCTGCAACAAATAGCTTTGGTATTACCTGGCCCGACCTGATATTATTCGGTTGTAGTTAATAATCCTGATTTTAATTTTCGGTTTTAGGATTCCCGTTTGTTTCGATCTCATTTATTTATCCCTCTCACCCCTCTTCTCCATCTATGCTCGAGTAAATGTGCAAAAAAAAACACTCATCCCCTCTTTGTGTTACACACGTGTCTACTCCACCATTACCCTAATCTGCTCCCACTCACCACTCCCTCTCTAGAAGCACGCATAATTCCATACTTCTTGAAACTTCTTACCTCCCTCTCTAAAAGCACACATGATTCTCTCTCTAAAAAATACCCAGTCTTTTCACCATAAACCTATACAAAAGTTCAAGATTTTTTTGTCTAGACATGCTGGCATCACTTAACATGCTCAAAAATCGACCAGGTTGGTTATTTTACCTAAGTTTTGTGCATTATGATATGCATTGGGTTTGTTTTTGGATGTTGCCATGAATCGATAATTCAAATCTATAAAAAAAATTAGGGGTTTTGATTTTTTTGTTTGTGTACCTTAGATGATTGGATTTTGCAATGAAGTTTTTGTTTTTTGATTCTTTTGATTTTTGGTTTTGGATTGTATGTGGGGAGAAGCGCGAAACAAAAAATTCTTCAAGATGAAAGGTCTGTATATTTTCTTCAGGCTGTGCTTTAAATTTTGGTTTTTAGGATTGTTAAATTTGAAAATAAAGTATATTCAAAGTTGTAAAACCAAATTTTTTGACCTCATTACGTCTGCTACTTGCCGCTTATTAATCATTATCATATAATAAGCTATGAATAATCATGGAAGGAGAGTGTTTGGAATATACTTCTGTTGCCAAAACCGAGAAAATATGATTAATCTTCATGAGCTTAAAATAAGCTTCAAACAAACATCCAATCATGTATTAAAAATAAATTTTACCGATTATTTGTCACAGCCAAACTCGTAATGACTGAGTATGCATAAATCGCAGTACAAGTAAGTTTTGTTATGGAACAAAAAATTTTAGCTAGATTTCTATCGGTCCATGAAATGCTTTGTTAATATTACAACTTTGGGTTTGAGATTATTGGGGGTGTTTGTTTAAACTTATTTGTGCTATTAATGATCATATTGTTAGTGAATGTATATGTTTTTGTAATTATGGCTATTGATGACACGCGTGTTTTAATAAGAGCATTGCTTTTTTTGGGGTCAGGATAACTTGGATGAAACATCTAACCGATGCGGTTGTTGCGGCTGCGAGAAATTCACTTGCTGAAGCATACCAGAAATCAAGACAGTTGTTGCTGCAACTGCAATAAATGCACCCGGTAAACAAAAACTTTTACATCTGTTTGTGTCGGTATTTAAAGAATTTGAGTTGTTAACTCTAACATCGGTTGTGGATTACTATTCAGCTCCTCAAACAACAACTAAAACAAACGACACAACAGCAAAAAACTATTCCGCTAAGCCAAAAGGGGAAAACCAGTAAACCAGTAGCTTTTCATCCTCTTGAAGATGAAACAAGCAAAGTACGAGAACTGATTGGGAAGGAGTTTGTTGCAATAATGGCGAGTGGGACCATCCGTGGCCAACGGAGAGCTTAAAGAAATATCCGAGGAAGGTAATAGCATAGAGGGAAATCGATTGAAGCATTCTAGATTTACTAAGTGAAGAAGATTCAAATTACTGTAGGACAAGAGTATTCAAGGTATAAATGTACAACCACTATAAAATTTAGCTTATGCTATTAGCACTTTTATCAGAATTCGCATTACTCTACGTCGTGTCTCTTGCAACAATTAGGTTATTGGGTAACTTGGCATGAACTCACTTGCAGATCGCCAAGTACAAAACAGTAGAAGAAATATATAGGTATGTTTGTGATTTATTCACATAATAGTCGACATTTAGAACCCATAATACTTGGCTATTTCGATAAGCTGGCATTATTTTCTTTTTTTAAAGGATACTGCCCTTTTCAATAGTTAGTAGTTTACTATAAGATAAACGAAAATGTAAATTAGAATGGTAGTTTTTAAAAAACTAAACAAACAAACAAAAAAAAATTATAAAAAAAAAAAACCAAATAAATTTAAAAATAAAAAAAAAAACACATTCGACACAAAAAAAAAAACACTACAAAAAAAAAAACAAACACTAAAACAAAAAAAAAACATAACAATAAAAAAAAAACCAAAAAAACAACCACAATTATAACAAAAAAAAATATAACATTATAAAAAAAAAATAAAAAAAAAAATAACAAAAAAAATAAATATAAAAACAAAAAATAAAAAAAAAACCAAAACAAACAAAAAAACAAAAAAAAAAAAAATAACAAAAACATACGACAATAAAAAAAAAAAAAATATATAAAAAAAAATATAATAAAAAAAACAAAAAAACATTATTAAATAATTACAAAAAAAATATAACAACAACATAAAAAAATACAAAATATTTAAAAAAAAAAATACAAAACAAAACAAAATAAATACTAAAAAACCAAATAAAAATAATAAATAAAACCATAATTAAAAAAACAAAACAAAAACAAAAGTAAAAACAATATACACACAAAAAAAATATACTTTAACAAAAAAAAACACAAAAAATAAAAAAAACAAAAACAAAATAAAAAACAAATAAAAAAAAAAATAAATATAAAGAACCAACATAAAACAAACAACAAAACAAAACAACAACAAAAAAAAAAAAAAAATTTAAAAATAACCAATATACATAAAAACATTAAAAATAAAAACATAAAACCTAAAACAACCACGAAAACTTAAACAAAAATAAAAAATACAAATAAAAAAAAATAAAAAACAAATACTAAAAAATATAACAAAAACTCTAAAATTATACACAAAAAAAATTAAACCAAAAAAAATAATTAAAAATAAAAACAACAAAAAACCCATTAAATAAAGTAAAACAAACTAAAAAATAAAACAATTAATAACAAAACATAAATTATACAAATACAAAACTTAATAAAAATAAACAACAAAACATTACAAAACACTAACATAAAATAAAACATAAAAAAAAAAAAAACAAATAAAAAACAAACCTAAAAACAAACAAAAATTAACAACAAACATAAAAATAAATATAAACAACAAAATAAATACACAACTACTTAAAAAAAACAACAAAAACAAAAAAACAAAAAAAATAAATAAAAACAACAACCAATAACCACACTAACTAAAAAAAAAACACATTAAACCAAAAAAAAAAAAAAAAACATAAAAATAATAAAATAATAAAAACAACAAAAATAATATTAATAAATAATAAAAAACAAAAATAAATAACAAAAAAAAAAAAAAAAAAAAAAAAATAAACATAAAAAAAAAACAAATAAATTAAAAATTAAAAACCAACAATAATATTAATAAAAATAAACCAAACAGACAAAAACTTCAAAAAAAAAACAAAACCAACAAAACACACAAAATAAAACAACAAACAAATAAAAAAAAAAGCTTACAAACATACAAAAAAATAAAAATATACAAACAAAATAAAATAAAAAAAAATTACTTTAATAAATTTACCAAAACCACGAAAAAAAAAAAAAAATACAAAATAGAAAAAAACTAAAAATAAACATAAAAAACCAAAAATAATTAAACATAACTTTAAAAAAAAAATAAAAAATAAATAAAAACAAAACAAAACTTAAAAAACAAATATAAAAAAAACTACCAAAAAAAAAAAAAGAAAAATTAAACACACCCAACCAAAAAACCAAAAAACAAACTAAAAAAACTAGAAAAAAAATAAAAAACAAACAAACAAAAATTAACATATACAACAAAAAATAACACAAAAAAAATACAAAAATACTTTAAACAATAAAAAAATAAAAAAAAATAACAGAAACAATACAATAAAAAAAATACAAAACTTATAAAAACGAAAAAAGAAAAAAAATAAGCATTCATAAAAAAAAAAAATATATAAACAAAAAAAAAAAAAAAAAACCTACAAAAACAAAAAAAAACTAAACTAATAAAACAAACAACAACACACAAAAAAAAACCAAATAATAAAAAAATAAAAACAAAAAAAAATAACAAAAACAAAAAAAACAATTAAAAAAATAATTAATATAAAAAAAAAAACAACACTAATATAAAACAACAAAAAAAAAAAACATATACCACTAACACAAAACAACATATAAACCTAAATAACAAATAAAAAAATAAAAACCCCTTAAGATACAATTTTATAAACAAAAAATAAAAAAAAAAAAAATAAAAAACAATAACAAAAAAATAAAAAAATACTATACAAAAAAAACAAAAAAATAAAAAAAAACAAAAATCACAAAAACAAAAAAAAAAATTAAAATAAAAAAACAAAAAATAAACATACAAAAAAATAAAAAAACAAACAAAAAAAAAAAAAATTTTAAAAACAATAAATATACAAAAAAATACACCAAAAATTTAAATTTAAAACAAAAAAACAAAAAATAAAAAAAAACTAAAAAAAAAAAATTAACAAAACATAAATATTAAAAAACAACAAAATTATTAAAAAAATAACAAACATAAAACATAATAACCAACAATATAAAAAAAATAAACACAAAAATAAAAAAAAACAACAAAAAAAAAAAATAAAAAAAACTAACAACAAACTTAAATAATAACAACAAAAAAAATAAATAACTAAACATAAAAACACAAACAAAACTTAAAACTAAACTTAAAAAAAAAAAAAAAAAAAAATTTAAAAATACTACAAAAAACTTTAAAAAAAAAAAAAAAAAAAAGCCACAAAACCAAAAAACAAAAAACTAAAACAAAAAAAAAAAACTAAAAAAAACAACACTAATAAAAAAAATTAAAAACACTATAAATACAACACAATAAAAAACAAACAACAAAAAAAAATACCAACTTAAAAACAATATAATAAAACACCCAAACAAAAAAAAATAACTTTTAACCTTAACAAACAAAAAACAAAAAAAACTTAACATAAACATACAAAAAAAACATAAACTTTTAACAAAAAATTTTTAAAAAAGAAAAATACAAAACAAAAACAAAACAACATACAATACAAAAAAACCAAAAAAATAAAAAAATATAACAAAAAAAACAAAAAACAATAAACAAAACATTAACATATAAAAAAACATAATATACAAAATACCAAATAAAAAAAAATAAAAAAAAATAAAAACATAAAATTAAAATTTACAAAAAAAAAAAAAACATTTATAAAATAACAAAAAAACAATATATAAAAAAAAAATAAAAAAAAAAATAAAAAACATATATACCAACACACAAAAAAAAAACAAACCCAAAACACATAAAATATAAAAAAAAAACAACACACAAATAAAATTAATTTAAAATACCCACCAAAAAAAATATTTAAAATAAAAATAAAAAAAAAAATACACCTAAATAAAACAATAAAATAAACAAATACAACAAACCAAACAAAAAACAAAACATAACCAAACCAAAATAAACTAAAAAAAACTAAAAAAAAATAAAAATACTAACAAAAAAAACAAACTTAAAAAAAAAACATAAAAAAAAAAACAAAATAAAACCGGAAAAACAAAAACAACAAAAAAATTAAAAAAAACGAATAAATAAAAACAAAAAAAAAAACTTAAAAAAAAAATAAACATACAATACACAAAACAAAAAAACTAAAAATAAAAAATAAAATAAACAAACAAAAAAACTAAAACAAAATAAAATCAAAACTAAAATAAAAAAAAAATTATTTAAATAAACAAAATAAAGAAAATAAAAAACACCTAAAAAAAAAACAAAAACAAAAAACAAAAAAAAAAACACAAGAAAAAAATAACAAATAAACAAAAAAAGTAAACAATAAAAAAAAACAACAGTAAAAAAAAAAACTAAATTTAAAAAAAACACACACAAAAATAAAAAACAAAAAACAAAAAAAAAAAACTAAAAAAACATCAAAACAACAAACACTAAAAACAAACAACAAAATAACAAACCAAAATAATAAAATATAAAAAATAACATAAAAAAAATTAAAAAAAAAACAATAAAAAAAAAAAAAAAAACAAAAAAAAATACAAATAAAAAAAAACAAAAAAAAAAACATTACACACCAAAAAAAAAACAAAAATAAAAAAATAAACAATAAAAAATAAAACACCCCCCCCCCCATTAAAATAAAATAAAAAAAAAAAAACAAACCAAATAAATAATACAACAACAAAAAATAATAACAAAAAACATAAAAATAACCACAAATAAAAAAACTAATTAAAAAACAAAATTAAAAAAACAAATAACACCAACATAAAAAACAAAAAAAAATAAAAAAATAAATAACATAACAAAATAAACAAAATTTTAAAAAAAATATAAAAATTTAAATAAAAAAAAAAATTAAACATATTAAAAACATAAAATAAAAATTTTATAATAAAATTACACATAAACAAATAACAAACATTTTAAAAAAAAACATTAAACAAAAAAAAAAATTTAAAAAAAAAAAATTAACATTAAAAATAAAACAATAAAACAAAACACACAAACAATAAAAAAACAAAAAAAAATAAAAAAAAAAAAAAAAAAAAAAAACTAAAAAAAACAACAAAAAACAATTACAAAAAATAATAAATAAAAAATTTAAAAAAAACCTATTAATTAACAAAAAACATAAATAAACAAAACAAATACACAAAAAAACGAAAAAAACAAAACATAACAAAAAATAACAAAAAAAAAAAAAAAAAACAAAAAAAATACAAAAAAAAATATAAACTAAAAAAAAAACCCAAAAAATGTTAACAAATAACAAAAAAAAGTAAAAAAAACAATAAAAAAACAATAAAAAAATAAAAAACCTAAATAAATAAAAAAAACACAACTATAAAAAAAATAAAACAAAAAACCAAAACACAAAAAAAAAAAAACCAAATAAAAATAAAAAACAAAATAAATTAAACCCCAAAACAACAAAACAAAAACAAAAACTTTAAAAAAAAAAAAAAAAACAACCTAAAAACAAAAAAAAATAAAAAAAAAAAAAAAAAAAAAAAACAAAAATATAATAAAAAATAAACAACACAAAAAAAAAATATAAAATAAACAAAAAAAACTAAAAAATTTAATTAAAAAAAAACACCCAAAAAAAAAACAAAAAATAACCATAAACTTAAAAAAATAACTAAACAAATAAAAAAAATAAACAAAAACACCAAAAAAAAAACAAAAAAAAAAAAAAAAAAAACAAAAAAAAATTATAAACAAAACTACTAAAACAAAAAAATATACAAAAAAACAAAAAATACAAATAAAAACAAAAAACCCATAACATAAAAAAATAAAAAAAAACAAATAACCATAAAAACATTAACAAAAAAGCAAAACAAAAAACAAAAATAAAACGATATAAAAAAAAAAATAAAAAATACAATTAAAAACAAAAAATAAAAAAACTACAAAAAAATAATAAAAAAAATAAAAATATAATAAAAAAAAATAAAAAATAAACAACAACATAAAAAAAACAACAACTTAAAACTTACAATATACAAAAAAAAAAAAAATTTAAAAACCACCAAAAAACAACAACAAAACAAAAAAAAAAAATAACTAAAAATTTACAAAAAAAAACTTATATAAAATAAAAACAAAATAAAAAAAAAAAACAAAAACAAAATAAAAAAAAAAAAAAAAAAAATAACAAAACTACAATAAAAAAAAAATAATTAAAAACAAAAAAAACAAAAAAAAAAAAAAAAAAATAATTTAAAAAAAATTTAAAAAACAAAATTAACCAAAAACTAAAACTAATAACTAAAATATAAACAAAAAAAATATATTAAAAAAAACACAAAAAAAATAAAAAAATAAAAAAACCAAAAAACCAAACAACCCAAAACAAAAACAATAAAAACTCCAACCCAAAATAACATAAAAAAAAATTTTATAAATAAAAACCAAAAAAAAAACAAAAAAAATAAAAAAAAAAAAAAAATAAAAATAAACTAACAAATTTAAAAAACAAATTAAACACATAAAAAAAATAACACAAAAACAAACTTTTAAACACAACAATAAAAACAAAAATTTTACAAAACAAAAACAAAATAAAAAATACAAAAATATAAAACAAAACAAAAACAAAAACAAAAAAAAAAAAAAAAATAACACAAACACAAACACCCCCTAAAAATATAAAAAAAAAAATTTAACAAAACAACAAAACAAAAAAAAAACAAATGAAAAAAAAACATAATAAACAAACAAAAAAAATTAAAAAAATATAAAACCAACACAAATAAAAAATTAAAAAACAATATAATTAAAAGGTTAGACAAACAAAAAATTATAACATAAATAAATACCCCAAAAAAAAACAAAAAAAAAATATTAAATTTAAAAATAAACAAACAAACACAAAAAAAACCCAAAAAAAACACATACAAAACATAAAACCTAAAAACTTATAATAAAATAAAACAAAAAAAATAATAAAAAACAAATAAAAATATAAAAAAAAAAAAAAAACCGCAAAAAACCAAAAAAAAAAAAAAATAAAAAAAAACAATACCCAAAAAAAACCACAAAACAAAACTTTATATAAAAAAAAAAAAAAATAAAAAAAACAAAAATAAAATTTAAAAAACAAAAAACAAAACCAAAATAACACTACAAAATACAACAAACAACAAAAAAAAAAACAAAATAAAAAAAAAAAAATAAAAAAAAAAAAACATAATAAAAAAAACATTTACAAAAATTAAAAAAACTAAAAAACAACAACAAAAAAATAAACAAAAACAAAAAATAAAAAAAAAAAACTAAACAATCAACATAAACAACAAACAATAAAACCAAATAATAAACAACAACAAAATTTAAATAAATAAAAAACAAAACAAACAACAAAATTAAAAAAATTTACAAAAAAGAAATAACAAACAAGACAAAAAAAAAAGTAAAATTAAAAACAAAAATAAAAAACAAAAAAAAAAAAAAAAAAAATCAAATACACTAAAAACCAAATACTAAAACAATTAAATAATAACAAATATAAAAAACTAAAAACAAAAACTATTAACAAAAAAATATAACAAAAAAATAAAAAAACAAACAAAAAAAAACAAACCACACATGTACACAAAAAAAAAAAACAAAAAAAAAAAAAAAAAAAAAAAGAATAACTAAAAAACCAAACACGCAATAAAAAAAACAAAATAATACAACCAAAAAAAACATTATAAAAATAATAAAAAATTAAAAAAAAAAAAAAAAATATAAAAATAAAAAAAAAAAACAAAAATAATTTAAATAACCAGAATTAATAAAAAATAAACAAAAAAAATAAATAAACTTAATAACAAAAAACAAAAAACATAAAAAAAAAACAAAACAAAAAAAAAAAAAACAAAAAAAAATTAAAAGATAAATAATAAAAAGAAAACAAAAAAAAAAAACACAAAAATATAAACAAAAATAACAAAAAATATTTAAAACAAAAATAAAAAAAAAATTTAAAACTAAAAATAAAAAAAAACTACCAAAAAAAAAAAAATAATTAATTACAAAAAATAAAAAACCTCAGAAAAAAAAATAAAAAAAAATATAACAAAACAAAAATATAAAAAAAAAAAAATAAATAAAAAATAAAAAAACAAATAAAAAATTATTTTTATATAAAAATAAAATAAAAAATACAACAAAACAATATAACACATAAATAAGAAAAAAAAAACACAAACAATTTTAAAACAAAAAATATACTAAAAAAAAATTAAACAACAAAAAACAACCAAAACATAACATATAAATAAAAAAAAATAATAAACCAATAACAAAAAAAAAAAAAAAATAACACAATAAAAAAAAAATACAAAAAAAAAAAAAAAAAAAAAAATAAAATAAAATTATAAAACGAAAAACTAAAAAAACAACAAAAAAAAAAAAAAAAACACCAAACAAAAAAATAAAAACAAAAAATAAAAAAAAAAACAAAACTTTGAAACCCAAATAACAAAAATAAAACAATAAAAAAAACAAAAAAAAAAAAAAAAACAAAAAAAAAATAACAAAAAAAAAACAATAATATAAAACACAAAAAAAAACAAAATAAACAAACACATAACATATTAAAAAAACAAATAAAAAAACCAACCTAACACAACAAACTAAAAAAAAAAAAAACAAAAAATTAAAAAAAACAAAAAAACTAAACAAACAAAAAAAAAATTAAAAAAAATAAGATAACCAAACAAAAACACAAAAAAAAATAATAAATATTAATTATAAAAAGAATAAATAAAAAACTAAAAAAAATAAAAATAAAAAAACTAAAATTACACAAATAAATATACTAAAAAATTAACAAAAACAATTATTGAAAACTAACATAAAACAAAAAAAAAAAAAAAAATAATAATTTAAAAAATAACAAAAATAACAAATAACAAAAACAATAAACACAAAAAAAAAAAAAATACAAAAACCCCAATACATTACAAAAAACTAGTAAATACAACCGAACAAAAAACCAACAAAAAAACAATTAAAAAATTTAAAATAATAAAAAAAAATAACAATTACAAAAATAAAGATATATACAAAAACAAAATTTAAAAAACAACCATAAATATAGAATAAAAAAAAAATAAAAAAAAAAAACTAAATAATAAAAAAAAAAAAAAAAAAAAAAAAAAAAAAAACACCAAAAAAAAAACACAATTACAAAACCATGAAACACAAAATTAAAAACAAAAACAAAACACAAATAAAAACAAAAAAAAAAATAAAACTTAAAAAACACCCAAAACAAAAAATATTATTAATACTACAAACAAAAACTTAGAAATAAAAATAAACAAAAAAATACAATAAAAAACAAACAAAAAAACCATAAAAATTAAATAAAAAAAAAAATAAAATAAAACAAAACAATATGTTGAAATTATAAAAAAAAAAAAAAAAAATAAACAATAAACAAAAAAAAAAACAATACCATATATAAAAACAATAATAAAAAAAAATTACCAAATAAAAAACCAAAAAACCAAATACAAAAAAAATTATAAAAAACAAAAAAAAAACAAAAATTACTAAAATTAAACTAAAAAAAACAAACAAAAAAAAACTAATACACATAAAAAAAAAAAACAAACATATAAACACATATATAAACAAAACAAAAAAAATATAATACAAATAACAAAACAAAAAAAATAAACAACAAAAAAAAAACACAAAAAAATCAAAATAATAAACACAAAAATAAAAAAAAAAATAAAAATAAAAAAATAAAAACAAAAAAAATAAAACAAAAAAAAACAAAAAAAAATAAAAACAAAAAAAAAAAAATTAAAAAACAAATACATAAATATAAAATAAACAAAAAAACAAAAACAAAAAAAAAAAAACAAACAAAATAACCAACCAAACTAAACAAAAAGAAAAAGAAAAATAATAAAAAAAAAATATTAATAAATAAAACAACCAATATTTAAAAAAATAAAAACAAAATAATTGACTAAAAAACCTTAAAACCAAAAAAAAAACACACTAAAATTACAACAAAACTAAAATACTATAACACACAAATAACAAACCATTAAAATATATAAAATATAAATAAAAAAAAAACATACAAATTAAAAAATAAAAAACATAATACAAAACAAAATTACAAAAAAAACAAAATACAAAACATAAAAAAAAACAAAAACAAATAAAAAAAAAAAAAATTAACAAAACGAACATAAACTAAAAAACACAAATGAAAAATTACATTTTAAAAAAAACATAACAAAACCAAAACACAACTAAAAAATAACAAAAAATAAAAAACAACAATATAAATAAAAAAAAAAAAAATAAACAAATAAAAATAAAAACATATACTAAAACTTTAAAAAAAAATACACAATATAACCCTAAAAAAAAAATTATAAAAACACCTAAAAACACAAACAATAAAAAAAAACCAAAAAAATATAATATATAAAAAAAAAAAAATTACTAAAAAAAAAAAAAAATAAACATATACATAAACAAAAATAAAAAACAATTGTAAATTTTTTAACAAAATTAAAATAAAAAAAAAAAAAAAAAAAAATAAAAACAAAAACCAGAAAAAAAAAATATAAAACAAAAAAATAAAACTATTTAAAAATACAAAAACATAAAAAAATTAAACAACAAAAAACAAAAAAGAAAGATTAACAAAAACAAAAAACTCCAAAAAAAAAAAAAAAAAGAAAAAAACAAACAAAATAAAAAAAAACATAATAAAATAAAACAAAAATACAACAAATAAACAAATTATAAATAAAAAAAAAAAAATAATAAAAAAAACAAGTAAAAAAATTTTAACAAATATACAACAAAACAAAATATAAAACAAAAAAAAAAAAAAAAAAAAAAAACCATAAAAAAATAAATAACAAAAAAAATATAAAATATAATAAACATAAAAACAAGATAACACAAAACAAAAAAAAACAACAAACAAAAAACAAAAAAAAAAAAAACAAAAAACAAATAAAATATAAAACAAAAGAAAACTAAACATAAAAAAAAAATATAAAAAAAAAAAAAATATATTAATTTTAAAAAACTTTAATAAAACAAAAAATTAATTAAAAAAAATATAAACAAACTTACAAAAAAAAACAATTTACAAACTAAAAAATAAAACCCATAAAAAAAAAAATAAAGAAACAAATTACATAAACTTTACAACCCTCTGTCCAATTTACAAATAAAAAAAAATAAAAACAAAACCCAAAAAACAATAAAAAATAAAAACAAAAGTAAAAAAAATAATATAAAAAACAACCAAAAAAAAAATAAACCACTAAATTTTTAAAACTATACACAAAAAAACAATATAAAAATTAAAAAAACACCATATACACAACAATGAAAACATTTAAAAAAAAAAAAAAAAAAAAAAAAAATAAAAACACAACAAATAATACAAAAAAACCAAACCAACTAAATAAAAAACACACCAAATAAAAAAACACAAAAAATAAAAAAACAAAAAAAACCTAAAAACCAAATAAAAAAAATTAAACAAACCAAAAAAAAAAAAATAACAATAAAAAAAAAAAACTAAAAAAAAATAAAAAAATAAAAAAAAAACTAATAAAAAAACCAAACAAAAAAACTATACAAAAATAAAACAAATATAAAAAACAACTATTAAATTAATAAAACAATAAAAATAAAAAATAAAAAAAAATAAAACAATATAAAATAAAAATAACAAACAATTACATTAACCAAACAAATATAAAAAAAAAATGTAATAAAAAACCTTATTTAAAACAACACTTAAATACAAAACAACTAAATATAAAAAAAAAAACATATAACAAAAAAAAATAATAAAAAAAATAAACAAAAATAAAATTAAACAAATAAAAAACAAACTATAAAATAAAAAAAAAATAATTTAAATTAACATACCAAAACCAAAAATAAAATAAAACCTAAAAAATAAACAAATTTAAAAAACAATACAAAAAAACACTTAACAAAATAAAAAAAAACTAAACACATAACAAAAAAATAAAAAAAAATAACAAAAAATAAACAAAAACATAAAAATAACATAAAACAATAAATAAAAACTATAAAAAAAAAACAAATTTTAATAATAAAAAAAAAACATATAAAAAATAAAAAAAAAACTAAAACAATAAAACATAAAAACAACAAAAATAATATAAAATAAAAAGTAAACAAAAAAAATTATTTAACTTAACATACAAAAAAAATAAACTAAATAAAAAAAACCCAAAAAATAACGATAAAAAACAACCAAAAAAATAACAAAAAATAACCAAAAAAAAAACAATAAAACCAAAAAAAAAAAAAATTAATTTAAACAAAACAAAAAAAAAAAAATATAAACAAAAAAAAATATAAAAAATAAAAACACAAAAATATTAATTAAAAAAAAAAAAAATAGAAAAAAAAATAATAAAAAACAAAAGAATAAAAATAAAAAAAAAAATAAAACAAACCTATAAACCAAAACTAAACTTTAAAATAACAACTTTAAAACAAAAAACTAAACCAAAAAAAAAAAAAAAACATAAAAAAAATTATAAAAAAAAAAAAACAAAAAAACTAAAAATACAATTAACAAAAAACAAATAAAAATAAAAAAAATACAAAACAAAAAATAAGAAAAAATATAAACAAAAATAAAAAATAAATTTAAAAAAAAAATTAAAAAAAACAAAATTCTAAAAAAATAAAAAAAAAAAAACAAAAAAAAAAAAAAAAAAAAAAATTACTAAAACAAAAAAAAAAATTTAAAAAAAAATATTACCAAAATAAAAAACAACAAAAATAAAACAAAAAAACTTAAAAAAAATTAAACAAACCAAAAAAAAACAAAATTTAAATAAAATAAAAAAACAACAAAAAAAAAAAATTAAAAACAAAACAAAAAACCCAAAAACTAATAAACCAAAAAAAAACAAAAAACCAATAGAATAAAAATAAAACAAAAACAAACACACATATAATAAAACTAAAAAAATAAAAAAAAATTTAAAAAAAGCAACACAAATTAAAAAAACAACAAAAAAATAAACAAACAAAAAAAAAAAAATAACCAAAAAAAAACTATAAAAATACAAAATATAAAAATTATTTAAAAAAAAAAAAAAACAAATAAAAAACAAAACAAAAAAAACAAAAAAAAAAAAACAACCTACCAAACATAAATACAAATTAATAAAAAAAATTATAAAAACATTCTTAAAAAAAAAAACAAAAATAAAAAAATAACAAAAACAAATTTAAAAACCAAAACCATCAAACATTTAAAACTAAAACATTTAAATAACACTAACAAAAAAACAATAAAAAAAAAACTAAAAAAACACTCAAAAGCAATAATAAAAAAAAAAATAAAAAGATTTACAAAAAAACCAAAAAAAAATAAAAATAAAATAACAAAAAAATAAATAAAAAAAAAATAAAACTTTTAAAAATTAACAAAAAAAAAAACAAAAAAAAAATAAAAAATATATAAATAAAAAAACAAACTAACACAAATTAAAAAAAATAATAAAAAACAAAATAAAAAACAATAACATATAACTAAAAACAACAAAAAAACACAGATAAAAATAAAACTAAAAAAAAAAAAAACACAAAAAAAACAGCTTACAAGTAAATCAAAAAAAAAAAAACTTTAACAAAACAACAAAAAAAAAAAAAACAAAACAAAAAGAAAAAAAAAAATTAAATAAAAAAAAAAAAAATAAATAAATAAAAAAAAACAAATAATAAAATAAAAAAACAACTAACAAAACAACCATAAAACATACAAAACCATAAAAAAACATATAATAAAAAAACAAAAAATTAAAACAAAAATAAAATAAAATAAAAAACAACAACAAAAAAAACACTAACAAAAAAAAAAAAAAAAAAAATTAAACAAACAAGAAACAAAAAAAAAAAACAAAAAAACTAAAATAAAATACAAAAAAAAAAACAAAAACATAACAAAAAAAAAAATAAAACGAAAAAAAAAAAAAAAATAAAAAAAAAAAACAACAAAAAAAATTAAAAACATATTTAAACCCACAAAACAACAAACAAATATAAACCCCAAAAAAATAACAAAAAACCCAAAAAAAACACAATTTTTAACAAAAAACAAACAACTTTTAAAAATAAAAAAAAAAAATAAAACAAATAAAACCAAACAAACAAATCATAAAAAAGACAAAAAAAAAAATAAAATAACAAAAACAACAAAAAAATTATAAACAACAATAATAAAAAAATAAAATTATAAAAAAACAAACTAATAAAATAAAAACAAAAACAATAACAACAAAAAACCAAAAAAAATAAAAAAAAAAAAACAAACAAAAAATCCAAAAAAACAAAAAAACCAAAACAACATAAAACAAAAACAATTTTAAAAAACAAAAACACCAAAAAACTAAATTAAAAAACAAAAAATAAAAAAATAAACAATAAATTAACAAACAAAAAAACAAAAATAAAAAAAAAATTACAAAAAAAAACCATAAACCAAAACATATAAATCTGTGTTTAAATATTTTTAAAGAAAAAAACAAAAAAACATACAAAAATCAAAAAAACAACCAAAAAAAAAAAAAACCAAAAAATAACAAACCAAACATTAATATAAAATAAAAAAACAAAAAATTAAAAAATAAAAAAAAAAAACAAACAAAATAAAAAACAAAAAAAATAAAAATTTAAAAAAAAATTAAACCAACAAAACTACAACCACAAAATTACAAAAAAAAAAAAAATATAATATAAACAAAAAACCCCAATATAAACATACAAACAATACAAATACATAAAAACCCAAAATAAACAAAATAATAAATACAAAATAACACATAAAAAATTAAAAAAAACACCAAAAAATTAAAAAATTAAAAAAAATAATAAACAAAAAAAAAAAAAAAACTAAAAAAAAACATAAAAACTAAAAAAAACAAAACAACCCTTAAAATAAAAAATAAGAAAAAACAAAACAATACAAAAAAATAAAAAAATAAGCAAATTAAAAACAAAATTAAACAAAAAATAAAACACTAACCCAAACAAATCAAAAAACAAAAATAAAAAAAAACAAAATAAAAAAATAAAAAAAAATAAAAAAAACAATAAAACTAAAAAAAACAATACAAAAATAAAAAAAACAAAAAATAACAAACAATAAATTAAAAAAAAAAAGTAAATAAAATAAAAAATAAGAAAAAACAACTAAAAATAAAAAAATTTACAATATACATAAAAAAAAAAAACACAAAAACCAAAAAAAACAAAACCAAAAAAAACAAAATTAAAAACAAAAAAAAAAACTAAAAAAATAAAAACTAAAAAAAAAAAAAACAAAAAAAATAAAAAAATAATAACAAAAAAACAAAAATAACAAACCAAACAAAAAAAAAAAAATAAAACAAAAATAAAATAACGTAATACAAAACAAACAATAAAGAACTAAAATAAAACAAAAACAAATAAATAAAAAAAAAAAACTACAAAATAAAAAAAACCAGAAAAAAGAAGCAAAAAAAACAAAAGAATAAACACAATATAACCTAACAAATACAAAAAAAATACAAAAAAAAAAAAAAAAAAAAAAAAAAAAAATGTTTTACTAAAAACACAACAAAAAAAAATTAAAATAAAAAAAAAATAAAACTAAAAACATAAAACAACACATACAAAAAAAAACATATACAAACTAACAAAAAAAAAAACATCAAAAAAAAACAATATAATATAAAAACAAAAATAAAAAAAAAAAATTAAAAAAAAATCAAAAAAAAAACAAAAAAAACATATAAAAAACATAAAAAAAATTAAAAAAAAACAAAACAAAACCTTAAAAAAAAACAACAATTAAAATACAAAAAATTTAAAAACAAATAAATAAATAAATAAAAAAAAAAAAAATACTACAGAGTAACTTAAAAAAAAAATAAAAAAAACACAATTAAATTAAAAAATATAAAAAAATAAAAAATAAAAAAAAAAAAAAATACCTTAATAACAAAAAAAAAAACAAATACAAAAAACTTAAAAAAAATACAAACAATAATTATAAAATAATAATAAATATTTAAAAAATAAAAAACAAAAAAAAAAAAAACATAACTAAAATAAAAAACATTAAAAAAACAACCAAATTTAAATAAAAATAAAAAAATAAAAAAACAAAAACTTAAAAAAAAATAAAAAGACAAACTACACAAATAACAACAACTAAAACAACAAATTAAAAAAAAAATAAATTTTAAAAAAAAATAATAGACAACAAATCTAATACAAAAATATAAAAAAAAAATAATCAAAATACAAAAAAACTATAAACAAAAAATACAATAATAAAAAAAATACAAATACAAACCAACAAAAAAAAACACATAATAAAAAAAAACTAAAAAAACAAATAAAAAACAAAAAAAAAAAAATACATATAAAAAAAAAACAATAAAAAAACAAAAATTAGATAAAACAACAAAAAATAAAAAAAAACAAAAAAAAAAAAAAAAAAAAAACCAAAAAAAAAAAAATAACCTACAAAAAAAACAAAAAACCAAACACTTAAAAAAAAAAAAGAAAACAAACCAAAATAAACACAAAAAACCTAAACCAAAAAACACAAAAAAAATTAACATAACATAAAAACTAAAAAAAAATACAAACAAAACAATACAATAAAAAATTTAAAACATACCAAAAAAAATAAAAAAAAAAAATAACAAAAAAAAAAAAACAACCTAAAAAAAAACAAACAAACAAAAAAAAAAACTAAAAAACACAAAATAAAACCATATACCATTAAAAAAAATAAAATAAAAAAAAAAATAAAAACACAAAGAAAAAACACAATAAACTAAAAAAAAATAATTACAAAATACCCAAAAAAAAATAAATAAATAAAAATTAAAAAAACTAAAAACAACAAAAAATAAACAAAATTAAATTAAAAAACTAAATAAAAATAAATAAAACAAAACAAACATAAAAAAAAAAATAACAAAAAAAAAAATAAAAAATAACTACATAACACACTACCCACATGAAAAATAACAACACAAAATACAAAAAAAAAACAAAAAAAAGATTAAAAAACAAAAAAAAAAAATCAAAAAACATATTAACCATATAAAAAAAAATTACTAAACAAAAATAAAAAAACAAAAAGACTTAAAAAAAAAAAAAAACAAAATAATAAAAACAAAAAAAAATAATCAAAAAAAAAAAATAAACACAAAAAAAAAAAATTATAACAAAAAACATAAATACCTTACAAAAAAAAAAAAAACCAAACTAAACCAACAAAATACACAACAAACACATAAATAGGAAAATAAAAAAAAAACACAAAAAAAAAACCATAATTTACATAACTAACAATTATAAATATAATAATTTTAAAAAAACAAAAAAAAACTAAAAATAAAAAAAAATTTAAAAACTTAACAAAAAAAAAAACAAAATAAAAAAATTTAAAAAAAAATAACAAACAACAAAACAAAAAAACACCCCCTTAAACATTACTTTCCATATACGGATCAAAAAATAGGTCATTACTTATTGAAAATTGATGCTAATTTCTAACGAGAATTTTGTGTTTATCCTCGGATTTATGCCATCATGAGCTGTATAATTGCATTCCATAATTAGTTTATCCTTATCTGTATAATTAATATTCCTAGCTGTATCCTATTTGTCTTGGGCTCAAGCCCATATGTATTGTATCTATTTATACAGTTTGGGAAGCAATAATAAAACACATGAGATTATCCCTTCTTACATGGTATCACGCCTTCTTCCAAAAAAAATCAATCCTGTAAACCTACAACCCACCTATCGTTTATTACTATGTGCTAGATCACACTTTGATTTGGTCATGCAAAGGTCACGCCTGTGTTTATCGTGCTTTCTCATAGAATTATTTTGGTTTTAACATGCTAAGGTCAAACGTCTAGTTTATCTGTTCTATTGTATATCGGTGCTTCTTAATCACCACCAGTTTTCATTCTGTTGTTTTTGGATTTACCACCCTAGAAACCCTTTGAAACCTAAAAGCCCTTCGTATACATACCCTACCACAAACCCTAATACACCTTTTACTACAAACTCTAAACACAGTATCATACCATACAAAACCCTAATACATCCACCCCCTACCTAAAAACCATTAAACCACGATTTAAGTACTTAAGCTAAACAGTACCACTGTTATACAAGACTACGGGGGACAAATGATAGTGACCAGTTTCAATGAACTTTTGCTAAGCTACTTAAGCAATTAAGCAATTTTGGAGGTCCTCTAATACTAATTTTCATGCCTGTTGCAATTTACGATTGATCTAATCTCTAATTTTGACACCAACTATAGGCCCAAGCCCTCCACCTGGGTTTTTAAACAAGCCCATCATATGCCTTACTATAGCCTTCCTACTATTGGGATTCATTATGCTAGTCCACTAGGTTATTTAATGCCGCAGTCCAACCCATCTCCACCAGGCCCACATCTTTGACACCTCGTAAATTTCAGGTCAATATTTTTACCGATTTCGTTTATTATTTTAACTTTTATAAGTTACCTGTTTATATTTGAGTTAATTCCAGGGAATTTGATCCCGCGTAAAACTAAAAAATCGTTATCAAGGAACGTTTCGACGTTTGGACTAAGCTAAACTAATTTACGTGAATTATATTAATAAAGTCATTTATGTCATTTTCGTGTGTACGGATATTTACGTTTGCGAGTTATTATTTTTGGCGTATTATGTTTTTAAGCGTTTTTTAAAAACGGAACCACCCGTACAACATATCACCTTTGCATGTAAACCCATAATAACATATTACAAGTCTCCTAGTATAAAAATTCAAAATTTCATGTCCTCCCCTACCCTCCAATTTTCGGTGCAAGCAAACAAAAGGAAAAGAAGCCAAAATTTTAAGTCAAAAACAATATCACATGCATGTACTAACAAGGGATGGTGACCTTCTTGTCTTCATCCTTCCATGCATCAACATCTCTTACATATCACATGCAAACTTAGACCACTTGAGCACTAGTAAGTTTATAATAAACTTGGAGCCAAAGAAATGGTTTTTGGTCCCCCCCCCTCTTGCTCACTATTTGGTAGAACCACATGGACCCGGGGTTCACAACGTTTGCAATTTTTGTTTATCACAACATCAACCATGGTTCACCTCCTTAATCTAAACCTAAGTCATTTTGGCACTATATATACTTCATATTCTCACAACCTAGGTCATTTCATACAGTTTGCCTCACCAAAAATTTGTTTTCTCCTCTCCTTTTTCTCTCTTTGGCCACGACACACAAACACACACAAACAATTCATAACTTTTGATTTCTATCAAGATTCACACATCTTAAACTTTATTTTATCAAGATCTAAGGTGTTTCTAAGAAGGTTTCATTTGATTAAAGGTTTATTTCAAGGGTTTATAAGTTAGTGTTTGGTTTTTATATTTGGGTTTATCAAGATCTTCATCCTTCTTTCAAGATCTTTTGTTTCCATCTTGTTCTTCATCTTTGTTAGTAAACCCTAACTCTTTTCTTTGATTTCTTTATGTTCTTGTATATATGTTCAAGATCTATACATCCATATGTTTATGTTTTAATTTTCAAAGCTTATAAAGTAATTTTTAAAATAATAAAAGATGTTTTATGTTTTATGCACTTATGTTGTAGTCTTGGCGAGATCGAGTGTTCTTGTGTGTTGCAACAAAGATGGTGAAGGGATTAGGATAGATTAAGAGTGGATTTTGTTGGATTGGTTTAGTAGTGAATGGGTTTAGGTTAGATTATGCACTATTGTGAAGTTTGGTTGTTTTTTGAGGCGTTTGCGAAAATAGTGCTTGCTGATCCGAATTTGTTTTAAGCTTTTCGGAAACTTAAAAATGTTTTCAATAGCTGAGAAGGTAATTTTTGGATAGCTTGTTTCGAATTGATAAGTTTTCATATCTTGAACACTAAAAACGCACTTAAAACGGCCGAGTTATGGCGAAATGAAACTTGAAACATTTTTCGGCAAAAATAGTTAAAAAGGGTGCTGATTGGAATAGGAAAATGGCTTTTCAGACACTTTCGGGATGTTTTAAGCTTTTAAAATGTTGGCGAAACAAGTAAAACACTGAGTATATTAAGTAGGAACTTTTAAAAATGTCACTAACTTAATGTTGAGATTTCTAAAACGGGAAATTTCTAATATGAGAAACTTTTAGTATTTGTTAGTAAGACGAACTTAGAAAGTGGCGTTTAGGTTTCACTAATGTGTTTAGGGTAAATGGAATCATCGTATATTAGGGGACGATATTCACGTCCCGAAACTTAGAACTTTCCTAAAATAGAAACTTTCTAAATATAGTAACTTTCCGAAATTAGAAACTTGTCGTTAAAAATATCTTAATGTAACTATAAACCATATAAATTCTTAATGTCACGTTTTATTATATAAAAAAAGCACAACCCCTAGGATCTAATTTTCGTTGACCGACTATGTCGATGTTTTGGGGGTATTTATTCTCCAATTTTTGAAGCCGCTTTTTTAAAAATATACGTCGCGGTTTAACCGTTCATTCCGAGTGATCATACTTTTTGACGTATACTCTTTACCCTACTATTTCAAGGTGAGTTCATAGCCCCACTTTTACTTGTTTTGATTAAATGTTTTATAACATGGGGTGAGAAACATTGCTTGCTTTTAAAACTAGACACAAGTACTATACGTGAGAAATTCTCCGTTTACGTGTTTCCTAAGTAGCGTTTAGACCACTATTGCCCGAATCATCATGAACTGTTAATCACCTTTAACTGACTGGCTAGTTAAGTGAGCGCGAGTGAATAAATTGATCTATTAGGACTAATTATCCCTATCCGGTTAAGAAATACTTACTAGTTCGAGTTTGCCAAAAACTAACGGATATATGTCATGTCGAAACTAGTTAGGTAGTCTTTGGTCGGACACCTGAAAGGCAAGCCTTACATAGCAGTGTACATGCTATCTTTCAGTATTAGCTTCGGTGTCATGAGCTTAGTGCAACGTAAATGCCTCTTTATGTGAGTTGTATCTCCTATAACTGTCGCATACGTTTTGATAATCTTGTGGTCCACATTAATTACGTTCGAACTTAACCTATGAATTCACCAACTTTATGTTGACGTTTTAAGCATGTTTTTCTCAGGTGCTTAGCATGGATGTCGTTACTTGACGTATGTGAAGTCTATTTTGTAACATTTCTCAATTTCTGGTCATTTTACGACTCTTATTATTCGTCGCTATTTATTTTAGTCTGATACGCGTTCACTTTTAATTTAACTTTTATGCTCAATCGCGTAGACTAAAAATAATCATTTAACGTAAACGGTCACCAAATAAATAAAGGTTTACGTCAAACAAGTGTTATATAATTATTAAGAAGAT
The DNA here is from genome assembly GCA_026074375.1 of Tanacetum coccineum. Classification (NCBI taxonomy): domain Eukaryota; kingdom Viridiplantae; phylum Streptophyta; class Magnoliopsida; order Asterales; family Asteraceae; genus Tanacetum; species Tanacetum coccineum. The sequence continues at coordinate 39,449 of BQNB010050572.1, forward strand.
AATTATTAAATTTGCGTATTTTATTTTTATTGGTCACGTAAAAGGCTTACGTTTCGCAATAAAATACATTTAGACACACCCCGGAAATACCTGGACTTACCTAGACTCAAACCAATATCCACTTTTAATCCCTAAACATAAAATTTATTATATTTTGTGTTAATAACCCATGTTGGCCGATTATTGGCAAATGAAACCCATAAACTTTTTGTCACATGTGCTAAATCAACTAGAAATCTTCCTAAGTACTTGTACATCAAGGTTTTAATTAAGACTTGTACTTAATGTCCCTAGATAAGCTAATACACAATGGATAATAACCTTTTTGGCTCTTTTTCTCTCTTAGATACCCGCGGCAACATATATGTATACACAAACCATGAAGTCTTGTCAAATCCTAGGTAAATCTTGTACAAATATATGGTAATTAAGGATTGTACTAGGTTGTATTAGCAAACCCATTAGAGAGTAACTAGAAACCTCAAAACCACTAACCTAGGGCACGGTTTGGTTTGTTTGTGGGACTAGGAGATGCAACTAGTTCTCATGCCTATATATACACACTCACATTTACCTTAAACACTTCTTACAACTCACAAACACTCAAACAAGTAAACCATATTACTTCTCTCTTGTCTCGGGTCATAAGACACAAACAAACACTTTCATAACCTCATTCAAACCAACAAATAACACTAGGGCTTTTCATACAAGGTCATAAGAAGAACCACGAGCCAAGGTTTGGTATTTGTATGAGCTTTGAAGCTAGGTTTGGTTATTCGATCGTGTAAAACACATTTGGGTTTCCATACTACTCGTATACACTCGAACTAATCACTAGGACCTTTGTAAGTCATGAACAAACCTTATACGTATTTGTATCTTACGTTCATTGTTGTTTGCTAGTCGTTGTGTCATTTAGGTATGTAAATAATACATTAACGTGAGCATGTGCATGATAAATGCAAGGCATGCACATTATTTGCGTATACAAAGATATACTATCGCTTGTGTGGTGCTAAAAGTTGTCGACCTATATGAAAACATGACTCATGCTTATATGTCTCTTTTAAAAACAAATGGCACAAAAACAAAACGTAAACCTTACGTGATATCAAAAGGGTGTGGCTTGGGAAAGTGTATACGGCATTATTAAGCGTTTGCATGGGACAAACGCGACCCTTATGCGTGCTAAATGAGCTTACGTTGATTTATAGTATAATATCGAATCCTAAGAAACACTAGGGACTGTAACGGGCCACTAATGGTCTAGTTTAACCTAAACGACCCGCATTTGGGCCCAACAAGCCCAATAACCCGTTAGTTTGGGGACCAGTAGCTTATCGTAAGCATTCGAGCTTATTGATGGGCTAATAACTTATTTTAACTTGTGGATAATAAGCATTGCATGAAAAGAAACCCTATCGGGCCCAATAGCCCATGTCCGAACCCAACAGGCCCAACAGGCTATGACTATGAGCCCACAGATTTCTAATAAGCTCTTGGTGCTTATTAAGAAGTCTAATATGCTTATTGGGCTCATGTGGACCCTAAGGTACCTTAATGTTTATTAGAAATCAAACCGGACCCTTAACGGGCTTGGTAGCCCATTACCGTGACCAAACGAAGCCCATAAGCCACAAATAAGCTTAGACAGCTTATTTGTGAGCTCAAACAGTTTGTTAAGCTTATTATGAACATAGAAAGACCATTGGACCTTTTGAAATCAAGCCCACATTTGGAAAGCCCTTAACGAATCCTTATCAGGCCTAAAAGCCCATTAACGAGCTTAATAGATTGTAAATGAGCCGAACAATAAAAACAGCTTAGAAGTGCCTATTAAGACTAGAAAGTAAGTTAGAACATATTATAAAACCTTAATGGACCCTTTGAAACATTTCGGGTTAAGGTTGATGGGCTATGATTCACGAATTAGTATATATATATTATACTAGGCAAATCCAAACTCTTTACCCTTGACAAAGGGAAAAAGTCAAGAC
>BQNB010050573.1:0-41448 GCA_026074375.1 Tanacetum coccineum
TATTACTTTGCACTTATTATCACATATTTGACCAATACTAAGCAAGTTGAATTTTAGATTATCTACTTGTTCAACATTTTCAATAATTAGGGAGTCATGAGAAATTGTACATTTGCTTATGATGTTACCACGCAAATTACTTCCAAAGATAACATTACCTCCGTTGTATGCTTGGTATGTAGAGAATAGCCTCTGGTTCCCCGTCATGTGTTTTAAGCATCCGCTATCTTTAATCCATTCATTGGACTCCAAATTAATTCCTAAGCATATCTCGTTAGACGCTTGAGCTACGAGACAAGTTTCTTCTTTATTCTTTTCTTCCTCATCTTCGCCACTATCACTCCACACTCCTCTAATGAAAGCTCTTTGATTATTGTTTCTTGACGACTTTGGGCATTCTCCGATGAGATGGTTCGAATCTCCACACCTAAAGAGTTTTCTTTCATTTTTACTATTTTTGTCGTCTCTACTTCTTTGCAATGACTTTCTTTCATCTCGTGGTTGTCTTACAAATCTTCCTCGTCTTTTGAAGAATTTATTGAATTCTTTTACGGCCATGGCGTATTCTTCATCTTCACTTTTGGAGGTCGGGCTATCATCATCACTAGATTCTTTTTAAGCCTTCAACGCAAGAGATCTACTTTGTTCTCTTTTGTCTTTGACTATTTCAGAATCTTTCTTAATTATTACTTTATAAACTTTCAAGTTTCCAATAAGTTCTTCAAGTGATAATGATGTCAAATCTTTCGACTCTTCAATAGTTATAACCTTTGCGCGCCATTTAAGATAAAGTGCCCTAAGAAATTTCCTAACATAGTTCTTGCTATAAAAACCATCATCAAGTGATTTTAGACTAGTAATAATAGTGTTAAATCTAGCAAAAGCATTATAAATTACCATTTTAGCCTTATTATTTTTAGCAAGTTTCTTTTTAAGATCATTGTTTTGTTTATCAAATGGTACAATTTCTTCCGGAATCGTAAATTGTTCATATTGTTGAACAAGAAGATCTATTTTGTTATCTTTGACTTGGCTATTACCTTGGTGAGTGATTAACAAAGTATCCCAAATTTCTTTTGCGGTTTTACACATAAAAATTCTTTCGTATTCTTTACGTGGCAAAGCATTATAAATTACCATTTTAGCCTCATTATTTCTAGCAAGTTTCTTTTTAAGATCATCGTTTTGTTTATCAAATGGTACAATTTCATCCTTTTTAGTTTCGAGATTATTTTGAATAGGAGGAAAATCACCATAGGTAATAACATGCTAAAGATCTAGATCTTTTAATTTCATAATTAGTTTCGAATCTATTTTTCCAATAAATAAATCCATCACTTTCAAATAGTGGTGGTCTTTACATAGATTGCCCTTCTAAATATTTTTCCGATTCCATAGATCGATTCGAGTTTTAAAATACAATTTATTTTAAAAATCTTGTTTGACGTGGCTCCTGATACCAATTGTGGAAAACTAGAAGGGGGGTTGAATAGTTTACCCGCTTTTTAAATTAATGTATAGTTTATTTATAAAAACTTAGATTCGACTTTATGTGATCTCAATATGTGCACAATATGAACAATACAAGTAGTAAGAACAAATAAAGAAATATTAGATAAGGAGTTAGACAAGATCAAACCACAACAACAAGGATTTATAGAAGGTATCGGTTACGAGAGCACTCTCCTCGCCCTACTCCACTCTCGAGCACCTAACCGAGAGTTTTTTTTTCACTATTGTCACAAAACTCCATTATGGCGGAGAAACCGTACACAATTTTGCTTATATCAATTTCCGACACTAAGCTAGATGTCGAGTTCTAATCTTAGCTAGAACCAATCTATCACTCGTTCACATCTTCTTCACTACCTTTCACGACTTCACAATACACAACTCTTCACGCCTTTGTATTTCTTCACCCATACTTCACTACTTCACTTTCTACTTTTCAACCTTACTATCCCAACTGGATGAACACTAAGATTACACTTTATACTTACAACAATCACCAAGATCTATCTACTACACAACTTTACAAGATTTACAAATGATTTACAAGTTATGATATGGATGCAACAAGATTGCAATACACACTTGAGGTGTATTCTTATTTCGCTTGAGATGAAGTATTATTCTTTTTTTTTTTTTTTTTTTTTATTCTTTGCACTTGAGGAATTAAGCTTGGATCATTTGGAAACAAAGCTTTATGATTAAATGATCAAAGAATTTTAATGAGATGTGTGTGCTGTTTTTGATCAGAAAGAATGAGTGCAAAAGGTGAGAAAATAGTAGGGAATAATCCAGTATTTATAGAACATTCTGGAGGAGCGTCTACTTATGGGCGGTCCCCTTAAATTGGTGGGCGGTCCCCTTGAAGATAAGGGGGCTGCCCGTGTATTTAAGGGGGGCGCCCTAGACTGGGCGCTCCCCAATTTGTCCTTTTGTATAGGGGGTTTTCTAGAACTTTCTAGCCGTTTTAGTTTTGAAAATTGAATTTCAAAATGTTTATTTTGAATAAAACATTTCTTTTAATTATAGAAAATGTTTTGTAATGTTCATAAAAATGTTTATAACATTTTATAAAAGTGTGAGGTTGAATAAAATTTCCTTTGATCATAAAATGCATTAAGCATTTATTTATTCATACCTTTAAGTGATATAATTTTCGAAATGAAAATTTACTACTTATTACTTGTTTACGTTTAATTTTACATTGAACGTTTTTATATTTTGTGATTATCAAAACGTAAAGATGTGAAAAATATTAATAATGTTTTTAGGCATTATTTCTATCTACAAAAACTTCCACAAACATAGCAAGCTTTGTTAATCATCTCAAAATTACTTCCTAATCTTTGAGACATCATGTTATTCCAGTTTCTTTGGTTTCCTCTAGAATTATGTGTGTTCAGCCTATTTTGATTACCTTGTTTAACAGTTGTTTTTCTAGGAGATTTTACTTGCTCTTTAGATTTAACAAACTTTATTTTAGCCAAAACTGACAAAATACCTTCCAATAATATGCAATCTACACATTTAATGTTTTCTTCTTCTTCTTAGCCTGAGGCATATTTCTTCCTCACTATCAACACCTAATCCCTTAAATTGGAGCCCCTTTATTCTTCCTATCAAACCTTAGGTTTGTCTGCAATAGCCTTAGCCTTCATAGTCTCAACTACAGCTTCTAACAAAATGTTTAGGCTCCATTTACAAAACTCCTTTCTAACAATAGAAGGAAATCATGTTTCTTGGAGTCATAAAGTTTCCTGGATAGGAGGTGGATTAGCAGCATTAACCCTAAACCTGTTTTGCACTTATCAACTATCTGACAATTTAGTAGTTTGTTTAAGTTTTTAGATGAATTCTCAAATTTTTCTACAGTTAGTTGAATTTCATCTTTTTGTTTTTGAGCCAGTTCCAACTTTCTCCTAAGCTTTGTAATGGCTACTTCTTTTAAATAAATCTCACGTTTTAAGAGTATCATCTTCATAAACAGACTCATTTTTCTTATAAACTAGAAGTCTTGTTTCTACAGACTCTAAACCTGTTTTATAAGCAATAGTATTTAACTTAGATGTCCTTAAGTCTTTTAAAAGTTGTTCATTTTGTTCTTTAAGAATTTTAACATTTTCCAAACAAGATGATGAACAGTTTGAATCAGTAGATACCTCAGAGTTAGAATTTGTAGAAGAGTAAGTCATAAGTGCAAAGTTAGTTGGACCTTCTTCTGCTTGATCACTCCAATCATAATCACCAAGACCATCATATGAGATCAAAGCATTGGAAGTAGTTGTCTCCACTGGCACACTTCTTCTTGTGCTTTCCATGTTCATGTTTTCTTGGTTTCTTAGAGTTCTGCATTCCTTGGCAAAGTGTCCCCTCTTGTGGCAGTTGTAGCACTCCATCTTAGACTTATCAAACCTAATGGTCTCATTACCATTAATAGTCACCTTCCTTCTAGTGTTCTTCAAGAACCTTCTAGCTCTCATAGTCAACATAGCCATCTGCCATCTCAAATCCATCTCTTCCAAGTCATCTGGATAGAGTTGTTGTAGATCCTCATTTGCAAGTTGAGGATTGTTTGGTTGACTAGAAAAGAATGCACAGATCACAACATCACTCAAGTTATCAACATTTGTGGAGTTAGCAGCACTAACTTGAGTGCTAACAGCGTAAACTCCATGAGCAGTATTAACTGCTTCATTAGTGCTGCCAAAGTTGTTAGATGACACAAAAGCCATGTTTTGTGTGCTTGTATTTGAGCTTGATGTCCCTTTGACTTCTGGTTCATATACTTTGAGATTGTTGTAGAGATCATCCATGCTCATTGTCTCTAATTCAGGCTTATTCCTCCATACAACAGCATGTGTGTTCCATTCTGGTGACAAACTTCTCAACAGCTTCTGGTTCCTCATCTTCTTATGAAAAGTTTTTTCTCCCTCAAAATTCTCGCTGACTCACAGCTTTTGAAGCCTATCAAAAGTTTGATCAAGGGTCTCTAAGCTAGGAGCAGAGAAGTTTTCATACTGCTGCTTTAAGAGATTTCTTTGAGTTTTCTTTGTAGCAGCATTACCCCCAAATCTCTTTTCAATAGCTTCCAGTAGTGACTTCGCATCCTTGATTGAGTTAAACTTTAATTGATGTTCATTAGGAATGCCCATCACCAAAGTGATTCTGGCCTTCACCTCTAATCTCTTCTGAGCCTTCTCTTCAACAGTTGTAGGATGTATTACTTTTTTAACACATTCCACAACTATTGTTTTTGGTGCATAGTTTCCATTCTCTATGACCTCCCATAGAGCATAGTCAATCATCTGGATGTATTGTTCTATCCTCCAAATATCAACTCACCCAGGTTTTGAGATTAAGAACCTTAGATTACAGCCACCATATGTGCAGATTCTGAATCCATATCTTCTAGCAAAGAGATCTTGTATATTCAAACGGGTTCTTCTTATTCAAAGCTTCTCAACAAGCTCTGATACCACTTGTTGGCAAAGGACTTGAATTCCTTAGCTTGTGTAAGGTTTAGTTAGCAAAGATGTAAATCCAACGCAACTTTTTGTAAGTAATACTTTGTTTGATAATACCAAAGATATGCGAAATCTAATCTATAATTTAAGAAGTATTCTTTCAATGAAACAGTAACATCAAAACATATAATTCAACAATTAAAGCTTATTATTTATTACATTTAATATGAATACTCTCTGTATTATGGTTACATAAATGAAGCTATGACGATTATATGAATGACTTGATTTGATACTTTGATACATAGAACTTTATACCCTAGGACCTCCTTTTATACACCAAAGAGTCCTAATAGGATTACAATCTTTTCCTAAGTTATCATGATCTTCTAAAAAAAAATAAATTATAAGATCTTTTACAAAATTATCTCATTACAATATCCCATAAGCAATCTTTATCTTTTCTCTGAGCAGTCTTTATCCTTTCAGCAGTTGTAACTTTTATACCAGCAGCATTAACTTTCAACACCAACAGTAGTAACTTTTGTACCAGCAGCACTAACTGTGTACAAGCAGCATTAACTACTTTAGAAAGTTTTCTTCAATCTTCACCAGTAGTACTAAGTTCTCTAGCAGTACAAACTTATACTCTAGCTGTACTAACACGTACTTGCAGTAGTATACTTAGACAATAGTATTATACTACTAGCAGTAGTAACTGCATTACTTCAATATTAGATATTATTTCATTAAGATTACTTCAACCTAATGTATGCTTAGCATTAGTAAACAATACATTTATCAGCAAGTACTTCAAGAAGGCTTTTAATCCCAACAGTCATACTATTCAAGGTTCTACATGATGATGAATGAAATGATCAGAAACAAGTTGGAAGTTGCTACTATGCAAGTCAATGTTCAGTTCTACACAAACTTCAGCCAGAGAATGGTCAAAGGATTTGTGAATTTGTTCAAGCATAACAGCAGAGTTGGACACCATTCTCTTATCACAAAGATTTTGACTTCTCAAATAGTATCCTAATTAAGTTAATGACATCCGTGCTAAAAAGTTAGCCAGGAATGCAAATCCACTCGCATTTGTTGATGCTACTCAACAGTATTCCTGATACACATTATCAAGCACCAAAAACTCACAAACCTTATGCACCATCATCAAAACCAACACCATCAACCAGATCTCATGCTCCTACCAGAAACAGAGGCAAAGAGATATCCAAACCAATTACACCTCCATCTGAGTCAGCATCTGAAGAGGACGAAGATAATGATCCAAAACAGGCTCAGAGAGATAAGGATATGCAGAAAAACTTGGCACTCATTTCTAAATACATCAAAAACATCTACAAACCTACCAACAACAGCCTTAGAACTTCTCAAACACCAGGAACAAGAATGTGGATACTTCTACAAGACATGGGAATGACAATCAGACTAGGCAGTTTGGGAATCAAAGGATAGTAACAGTTGTTGGGGCTAGGGAAACTGTAGGAAATCGGGTAGTGCAACAGACTAGGATAGAGTGTTTTAATTGCAAGGAGTTTAGACACTTTGCTAAGGAGTGCAGAAAACCAAAACTGGCAAAAGATTATGCTTATCATAAGGAGAAGATGATGATGTGCAAGCAGGAGGAGAAAGGTGTACCGCTAAGTGCAGAGCAGGGTGATTGGCTAAATGACACTGATGATGAGCCGGATGAACATGAATTGAAAGCACATTATATGTACATGGAAAATATTCAGGAGGTCTTAACTGCAGATTCAAGACTTACCTTTGATGCTGAGCCATTGGAACATGTACAATCCAATGATGACTATAATGTGTTTGCCACTAAAAGACAGCATTCTGAGCAACTTGAAACCATTAATGACACATATGTGGTGGAAACGGTTGATAGCAATGTCCATTCCTAATTCATCAAATATGTGTGATAATGAGGAACAGGCTGACCAAAATGCTGAAGAATATGAAGATGAGCGTGTTGTGCTTGCTAATTTAATTGCAAATTGAAAACTTGATCATGATGAAAACAAAAAGATCCTAAAGCAATTAAAGAAAGCAAACACATCACTCACTCAGGAATTAAATGAATGCAAATCTGCTCTTGAGGAGTCAAATGACATTCGAGATAGATGCAGAAGTGCACTTCATGATCAAGAGATTGAGCTTGAGAAGTACAAGAAGTATCAAAATTGTCAACTTGAAAAAGAAGAGGTCGAACGTAAATTGAAAGACACTTTTGGTCTATTAGCTCAGCAAAAAATTCAATCAGATGAAGCATTAAAAACGCAAGCTTTTGAAACCTTTCAATTTAAAGATAAAAACGATGAGTTAGTTCACCTGAGTTCTTTGGAGCATACGAGATACGACCTTCTTCGGAAAGAAAAAGAACAATTAAAAAGGGATTTCAAAATAAGACAAGATAAGGACATTGAAAAATTGATTGCTTTGTGACACCAAGTGAAGTTTTTAAACGACGTTGTTTATAAAACTAACCAATCTGTTCAAACCATTCATATGCTAGCTCCTAATCCGAGTTTGACATATAATGGTAGGCCAAGTTTTGTAAATCCTAAGTATCTCAAGAAAGCTCAATCCGAAAAACCATGTTTGTATAAGGTGTCATACGTTAAAGATGATCATGCAAACATATTTGCACCAAATTATGAAGAAACAATCATTCTTAAACAAGAGAGTAGATCAAAGTTGGACAAAAAGAAGATTAAAAAGTATGACTATATATATCAAAACAGTCTTTACAAAATTTTTACTCCCAAAACCTAGAAATCTCTTGATGAATTATATTATGCCAATGAAACTCAAAAGAAAATGTGGATAAAATCTTTTGTTAAATACAAACCAAATATTGTTAAAAACGTTGGTTTTCTACCTACTCAAGCTTCATTAAGCATGAGTAGACACGCTTTTAATGTTGTTCAACATAACATCACAAATTTCAAAACAATTGTTGATTTGGATTGGGGAAAACGGATGGATAACATATGGCAACAACCAATAACTCATGAGATAACTGTGCTTGTGAAAAATCTTTTAATTCCTCTCGCGATAAAGACAAAAGCAAATGCTAATGAATTTGAAAGAGCTCTTAAACAAGAAATGTTTGAAGATTTAGAGTATGTTCAATCTATTTAAAAGGATATTAACGAACTTAAATCCGAAAAAGCAGACTTTTCAAATTAATATGATCTACTTCTCCAAGAATATGTTTCAACAGACATAATGAATGCTATTCGTCGTTCTTTCGAGAGTCTTGAATAAAAAACAGAATTGCAATGTATGTATCTTGAGAAAATTAAAGAATGTAAATGTCTTGCGATTGAGCATTCCAAACGAACTGAAAATGTTAGTAAACAAGATTATCATGAGCTTTCAAAAAGTTTTTCAAAACTTGAGCAAAACTCGATTTCTCTTGAACTTGCTTTACAACAATGTCAGGAACAGCTTAAAAATGAAAAATTTTGGAAACCACAAGAATCTTCTTCATTTAGAGATCAAAATGAACAATATTTTGTCATTCAAGATTTAAAATCTCAATTACAAGACAAGAACATTGTTATAAGTGAGTTAAAGAAACTTATTGAGAAATGAAAGGAAAATATGTAGATACTAAGTTTGAAAAACCCTTAGTTGTTCGACAACCAAATGCATTTAAAGTTCAAAAACCATCAGTCTTGGGAAACCCGTCTCCTTTCTCAAATTCTCCATTTTTAAAATTAAGGTTTTCTCCCATGACTAATGTGAATCGGGATTTATCAAAACAAGTCACTCTACATATTTTGCCTCAAAATGGAAAACAAGCTGTAAGAAACATGAATGTGATTAAACCAGGGATGTATTGATTAGACATTGGGCCTACACAAACTAGAATACTCACGTTGCCTTAGACACGCGCGCGGCTTCGCTCACTATCCTCGTTGAGAGAGATTACTTCTACAGGAGTAATTCAAAGAACTAGTGTTAGCAGACTACAACTTAGGAGCACTCAATTGAAAGAAAAAGGTCATGCAAAACAATAGTCAAGTGAAGATTAAGACGAAGGAAGTAGAACACCACCATAGGATTTCTAGTTATTCTAATAAAACAAAGTCTGTAATTGCGTGTAATGACAGTTTAAAGTCCAGAAATTCGAATTTTAATGTTGTTTGTGTAACTTGTGGTAATTGTGTGTTTAATTCGAATCATGATGTTTGTGTTTCTAAGTTTATCAATGACGTGAATGCTAAAACTAAGAAGCCTAAAGTAGTTCCTATAAGTACTAGAAAACCCAAACGAAAAGCGAACCAATCTGTTGCAACACCCCATAAGAAAACAGTTGCTTCAGAATCCACTATCCAAAAATCCAAGAGTTACTTTAGGATGCTATATGAGAACACTAGTAAGACATGAACTTGGTTGATTGAAAAACAATGTCCATCAGGATATAAATGGATGCCTCATGCCACAGGAAATGGGTTGCCTAAACTTTAGGAGATATAATTGTCTCAACCAAGGTTGTTAAAATTTCGATCCTAATTGTACGGATAGTTCGTTCCTACGATCCCTACACACAAAAAACGATCAGGATCATAACAAGATCGCAATTCAAGTAAGATCATATCAGGATCGTAGATAGGATCGTAGGATCGGATCGGATAGCATAGGATCGTAGAATAGCTTTATTTTTAGGACTTTTTGGGTTACTTATAGGCTAAGGTTTATAAATTTTCATCAAGACGGTTTCATATTTTTTTCTATCCATAATCGTTTAACGATTGAAACATGAAGTAGGTGCACGTATGTAGTATATTTTTTATCCATATCATTCATTTATCGATTGAAACATGAATGAACTTTGTGCAAGTATGTATTTATAATAAATATTATGTTCTAATTACCATGGTACTTGAACATATTACTTTTTCTTTTTTCAATCCATTTAGATTCGTTTTCTTATAAGGCGGGAATTTCATATATACCATAAAATTTAAAAAATTAAATATTTCTCAAAACTTAAGTACTTATCAATTGCATGATGTAAATTGTATCTAACGAATGTTTAGATGAAAAATATAAATATTGAAGTGTTTTAGGTATATGTCAATATGACTCTATCATATAAAATATATTTAAAAACATCATAGAAAATCATAAAAATAACCTTATACAAAAATATTATATATATTTTTTCATAGGATCCAATCCTACGATTACGATCTTGCAAAGCTAATAACGATCCTAAGTAAGATCTCGATCCTAACAACCTTGGTCTCAACGAGTATAGTTCCATTATAGATGATGCATCTAGGGTAACTAATGACTCGACACTCACAAATGATTTAGGATCCAATATGTCACATGTATCATTGTCTTTTATGTTACACCCTCAAAAATCTGGTAACAGCAAAAAGGTAACATTGGGGTGTGATGTCATAGCACAATGGACAAGTAATAGAGAAACGACCTCCAAAGAGACGTTTTTAAATAAAGTTTTCATTCGATGCTCATAAAATATCAGAGTTTACAACATGGTCCCAACAGTTTTCAAAATGACATAAAAGTTCAAAATATTTATAAGTTAAACATGAAATTACAATATTCAAAAGCTGACATAAGTTTTAACAAGATAAAGTTTGCATCGAATTTAAGTGAAAACATAATCCTTCCAAAGTGATATCACGTGGCTCCCATCTAAGAATCATGCTTTAGCACATGAGATTAAAACAAGCTAAAAAATCAACAAAAATTGTGAGTGAATTCATAGGTTTATCAGTAAAAGTATGGACCGCAAATGATTTAAGTAGTGTAGGACAGGAGAAGACGAATCTCTCCAAGTCTAAAATACATATGTATATTGCTCTAAGCTCATGACACCGGAAACTTTAATAGTATGCAAACCCCAATCAGGTTTGTGCCCCATCAAAAATAGGATGTTCTGCCAAACACCCAAGTGTTATTATTTCAAATGTTAAATGCGTCTGTTGGTTGGTATTAGTTGTTGCGTACCCAGACGGGGATTGTCATTCCCAATATATCTATTCACAACACTCACGTTTACTACAATAGCAATTAACGGCTCATGATAAAGGGGACTTAATTGACAGTAGGTACTTAGGCAATAATAATCAGGAAATAGCATATAGTTTCAAAAGTACTTGTGTCCAAAGTAAAAGCAAGAATGTAAACTCCCCCGAATTTAATAAAACATGTGATAGAAAAAGGGGCTATGAAACTCACCTTATGCGATACGGCAAAAATCAATAATATGACGCTGAGTGGGGGGGAGGTTTTAAAATGGGAAAACCCTAAGTGCAACCTAAAATAAATGGCGCAACTTAGCAAAATAAACAACTAACACTCACACAAATATAAATGAAATAAAAGAAAAATTATATAAAGTGTTTTTCTTTAACCGGAACAAGTATGGCATTGCGTCCTAAAATAGGTCAAAATTACTCAAAACACAACTCCTAAATTTCTACAAGTGCCCACACTAGTTTTACGTCTGTCTATTTTTTTATTTACCAAAATTCTAAAATTTACCCATCTTAGAAGGTGTATAATTCAAAATCCGCAATTGAATAAAATATGAGGTTTCGCGTACATAAAGCCTTACGAGTTTATTTTCCAGAAATGTGGGGCTTACTAACCAAAAAGTTTTAGGGACCTGGGTGAAATTACTAATTTACCCTTCAATACAAGTGCATGTCATTTTCTGAAATTTACATCTTTACCATTTTTAACATATCTCTTAAACCGTACATCCGATGAGGACGAAACATGCGGCCAAATTTAAGTTGACTCAATACCTAGAAGCTACAGTTTTACTAATTTGGGTGTTAGTATACAAAATTTTTGACTTATGATGGTTTCAAATTTAGGTCACGCAAAGTGGTGATTTCTCACCCATCCGAAATAGTTATCACCCCATCCAAATGGCTATGTATACCTAAGACATGTACCTAGGTCACCATTGATTTTCCCAGAACTCCCCAAGCCAAAAATATTTCTATACACACTAATCTATCAATCATTTCAGAATTGTCCCAAATAAAGAGTGACTAATTTTTGTAGCTTACGAAAACGGACGCATTTTGAAATCTACGAATGCTATTAAGGTGAAACCAGTTGGAGGTGATACCTATAAGTGTTCGCTACAGGTACCATGATTTATTTTCAAAGAGTTTGCAAGAAAACATAGAGTTAAGCTCCATTTCCTAACACTAGGTGTGATTCGACTAGTTTTAATAAATCGGTCGTATCTCCCTCATCCGGAAGAGATATGGCTCTATCTAATTAACCACATGTACATAAGACCTAGGCCTGTCTGTGCGAAATGATATTTTGTGTAAGGATTTTCATATGGGTCATCACAACAATCCAACATTTAAAATGCATTTGATGTTTTTAACCTTGTAAAATTTATATGCCTTTTTAGGACAAAGTCAGATGATATGATGTTAAAGTAGTATCCCACATCGAGCGGACAATGCTACCTATGCGAAAACTATACTTCTAAAAGCGGGGTTCGGGTTCCATAGATCACCGCACAACGAAGCATATTTACTTTTGATTCACTAGTGATTTGCTTCATAAAGTAAAATATTTATCCAACAAGGCGTTAGCGGGGAATATCTAGTTTCTCAAGGCGAGAAAGTTATCTCTTCGACAACATGTCAAAAGAGTCAAGGTAAGTACTTATAACTCCATATCTATTTGCTTATTGTGTTTAAAATTTTAATTTAATAGTCTTATAATATATAGCGTGTCTGTAGATTATGTGTGATATATCTATTTATCATGCTATACATATGGCTCTGGTTCTGTTGAGAATGTTTTTATTTTGAGAAGATTGAGAAATCTACGTTTGAGCAAATTGATTCATATTTTTTTATTTGATTCACAAGTAAACATCATTTAATAGTGAATCAAAGCTATAAATCACAAATTAGATTCACAAATCATTGCTAAAATCGAGTTATGATAATAATTCTTAAAATTTGTATAGAAGATTCAGTATTTTACTTATATTGCAAAAACGAGAGATTTTTTAACTTTGATTCGATTTTTTTATACATTTTGAATTATAATCACATTAAAATGAGTTTTACGCTTGAAAAACTTGAATCAAAGTTAAAAATCTATAATTTTTGAAAACCTTCTCAATTTTCTCAAAAAAAAAAACATTCTCAATCGATCCGGATTCCTATACATATTGATGCGGTTTAGGAAAATAAAAAGTCACAATAAATTTCTTATTAATCAATAATAAATTATGATTAGGAAAGTATTTAATTTCTAATCAGTTATAAATTTAAGGAAAACGAAAAGTCTTTAGTTTTCTTATAAATATTAGGTCTTTTCTTTGTATTGATATCTTTGAGTTTTAATAATAAAAGCTTTGCTATGTTCTTGGCGGTTTGCTAAGATTCTCTTAATAACCGGTATTCGTTTGAATCAACGATTGTTGGAGTTTGCATGATTATCGGTATTCTTTTGAATCAATGATGGTTGGAAATTATTTCTGGTATTCGTTGGAATCAACAGATTCAATTTGTGTGTTATTTTATTTTCACTACATCAGTTGGTATCAAGAGCCGAAGTTTCTGATTAAGATGTTTCCAAGGAGAAGTGAAGGCGAAGAGTTAGAATATCCGTTCTTTGAGGGTGATGGATCATCTTTTGATGAATAGAGAGATTATGGTATGGGTGGTGACGATTATGAAGGGCCTCCAATATTTGATGATGATCGATATGAAGAAGAATCGATGCCAGTTTATGATACCGATATCGAAGATGTCATTAAGGAAGAAGAAGGATTTATCGAGAAAGGAGGATTTGGTGGGAAAAAAGACAACATCGAAGACGTCGTCGTTGTGGCTAATGATCTTTGTTCTTCAATGATCCAAACTACTTTAAATGTTGATTTTGAGGAAGACATCAATACAAAATCACATGAGTTGGTGTCGTTTGCAAAAAGTATTATTATCAAGGTTAGCCAAAGTTCGTTCAAATTTCTGATTCGTAAAAAATATTGGTATTTGAAAGTTACACCCATGGTCGATAAGTTCGGTTTTAAGACGATCAAGGTTCGAGGTCGAGTCATTATAAAGAAAGGGAATTTAATGCAAGGGATACAAATTTGGATGCTACGAGTACAAGGGACGAGTGAGGCAAACTCGAGGACGAGTTTTTTTAAGTGGGGGAGAATGATGCGGTTTAGGAAAATGAAAAGTCACAATAAATTTCTTATTAATCAATCATAAATTGTGATTAGGAAAGTATTTAATTTCTAATCAGTTATAAATTTAGGGAAAACGAAAAGTCTCTAGTTTTCCTATAAATATTAGGTCTTTTCTTTGTATTGATATCTTTGAGTTTTAATAATAAAAGCTTTGCTTTGTTCTTGGCGGTTTGCTAAGATTCTCTTAATAATCGGTATTCGTTTGAATCAACGATTGTTGGAGTTTGCCTGATTATCGGTATTCTTTTGAATCAACGATAGTTGGAAGATTGTTTCTGGTATTCGTTGGAATCAACAGATTCAATTTGTGTGTTATTTTATTTTCACTACATCAGTTGGTATCAGAGCCGAAGTTCCTGATTAAGATGTTTCCAAGGAGAAGTGAAGGCGAAGAGTTAGAATATCCGTTCTTTGAGGGTGATGGTTCATCTTCTGATGAATGGAGAGATTATGGTATGGCTGGTGACGATTATGAAGGGCCTCCAATATTTGATGATGATCAATATGAAGAAGAATCGATGCCAGTTTATGATACCGATATTGAAGATGTCATTAAAGAAGAAGAAGGATTTATCAGGAGTTCTTCAATGACCCAAACTACTTTAAATGTTGGTTTTGAGGAAGACATCAATACAAAATCACATGAGTTGATCATTCTGCTCATGTGATGCCGAGTTACATGACTATCTTAAGTGATGTACGTGTTCCTCTATGTGGTTCACGTTGCTTTGTTTTGACTACTATGTTATCAAATATTGTCCTCGACACTTTAAACCAACTGTTCAACACAAGTACATCACTTTGTACTCGTGTCAAGCAGTTCAAGTTGACTTTGAGCACAATTAAAGATTGGAGAACATAGCAGTGCAACTAAAGTCTATTATTCCACACTGAGGAACAGGTGTCAAACTATCAATTCTAGTAACACGGCATAATAACAAGACCGGGATGGTTGAAGAGTTAAAAGTTTTAGGTTTGGACCAATACTCTATGGGTACTATTGGCAGGGACGGAGCTTAAACAAGTTAATTGGGGAGCCGAAACCATTCAAACACAAAATATAGTTTCTAACGTATAAAGCAACCATAACACAAAAAGAAAGATACGATATAGAAGACATAAGATAAACGATAAAGATAAAAAAGTACAAATAAGCTCGACGACCTTTGAGGTTTTTAAATGCATCAATTATAGAAGCTGAATCAAACAATTCAGAGATATATTTTTCAATGTGAAACACTAAGCTGTCTGCCAGAAAATCATCTGACAACCTATTGCGAATTTCGATTCTTGCATATCTTCATTGCTGAAAATCCCCTACCGGTTGTAGAAGTAGAAACCGGAAGTGTCAAGATAAGACGGATCAATCTATCAACCAAATGATATGTCTCATGTTTCTCAGTTTCTACAAGAATTTCGCATAATCTAGCGATAGTAGAAGCACCACTCAACTTTGAGTTATTTGCAATGTTGAATACCTCCAACTCATATCTCAACCAAAACCTCTCTTTTTTTGTAAAGTCAACCGGGTAATACTTTCAACAAGGAAGATTTTTTCAACATTTAATACTTAATATATTTTTTTGGAATCAAGCGGAACTAAGAGTCAACAACTCAATTGCTTCATCATTGAATCTAAAGGCCATCTCGTGCAATTGCTTGTCCAACGTGCATACGAAAATATCTACCGGATAATATTGATCAAAAGTAACATGATTATCTTGTCGACGAGCTGAGGGCAATATCTACTAGACTTGTATAGAACAGTCCTGTCAGGCAATATTTGATGTTTTTCACAAAACAATATTACCTGGCGTATTAACCCTTCCCATGATCCCATCCATCATTTATGAAATTATTGAAAGTTTCCTTTGTTGCTGAAACTAGCTGTATAGCATTGCCAATCTCTAGGGATTTATTATGTAGAGCTTTTGAAAGAATATAAGTCCTCCCCGTTATTTTATTTATCAAGTTTAGAATGAACACAAACTCAAAGGATTTCAAATGAGTATAACATCCTTCAACATCTCCACGTTGAGACGGATAAGATCCATCTTTTATTATAACCTCAAGAACTATACGAGTAGGATTATACATCTTAAGCAAACTCGAAATTGAAAGAAAGTGAGAAGCCCAACGTGTATCACCAACTCGTCTTAAGGCCTTGACTTGATTTGCTCGTTATCCT
This sequence comes from Tanacetum coccineum, assembly GCA_026074375.1. NCBI lineage: Eukaryota > Viridiplantae > Streptophyta > Magnoliopsida > Asterales > Asteraceae > Tanacetum > Tanacetum coccineum. The sequence continues at coordinate 16,421 of BQNB010050573.1, forward strand.
TTTTTAATTTCACCAAGTCCCAACGTGAAGCTATAGCAAAATGGAACTTGGTGAAAAAAGGAGCGAATCAAGCCGGGACTTTAAGACGAGCTGGTGATACACGTTGGGGTTCTCACTATCTTTCTGTTTTGATTTTGCTTAAGATGTATAGTCCTACTTGTATAGTTCTTGAGGGTATAATAGAAGATGGATCTTATCCGGCTCAACGTTGAGATGCTGATGGATGTGTACGTTATACTCATTTGAAATCCTTTGAGTTTGTGTTCATCTATACTTGATAAATGAAATAATAGGGAGGACTAATATTCTTTCAAAAGCTCTACAAATTAAACCCCCATATTGGCAATGCTATGGAGCTAGTTTCAGCAACAGATGAAAGTCTTTACCCATCTCTACACTACTCACAAATCGGTTCTCTACCGTGTTAGTTGCGTTTGTCAGGTGAATCGATTTTATAAATTTAAAACTTGAAGTTTTTAAAATAAGTATTTAAAATAAAAATACGCATAATATTTGGTGGCCATTTTGCCGGGATCTAAAGAATTGGGGAATATTAATTTGATATTCCTGTAATTTTAGTTTGTCAATTCCTTTTAACTTATGAGAACTAGAAGTAGTAACTCCAGGATGGCCACTCCTTTGGCCAATCCTGAAAGACAGTTTTGAGCTAGAAAAGACACTTCGAATCAGAGTCATCCGAATTAGAATTCGAAGACATTGGAGAAATAGACATCGAGACCCTCACATTAGAACAATTTCTTAATCTTAACAACACCCGCAACAGAAAAAACAACTCCGAGAAAACTACATTTGAAATCAAAGGACAATTTTTAAGAGATTTACATAAAATTAGCTTCTCAGGATGCTCAACTGAGAATGCAATCGAGCATATCAGAAAAATACATGAAGTTGCTAGTCTGTTCAACATAGATGATTCTGCTCTCTTGCATATATTCCCTCTAACACTTATTGGGGTAGGCAAAAGATGGTCCGACAGAACAACTACTAGACATGCAAAGAATTAGGACGAATTAAAACAAAACTTCATCCAAAGATTTTGTCCACCTGCTATGATACTTGAACAATTAGGAGAGATCCGTAATTTTAAGCAAGAAGATGGAGAATCAATATTTAACACTTGGGAAAGATATAACGACCTCCTGTCTAAATGCCCATTTCACGATCTTAACGATCATAAAAAAGTAAGTACCTTTTATAACGGTCTAAAAGGTCAGACTCGACGAATTGTTGATTTTAATGGTCTTATTCCTGGGCTTATAGCCTCGAAAGCATTAAGCTCAATTCAAGAATTGGGTGATCACTCCCATAAATGGCACAATGAGGAATGCAAAAATACCCCTTCATTAAGTATTATGGCCGAAAAACACAAAGCCCTAAACCATGAAATGGATGAGCTCAGAGTAGATGTTTGTAAAACCCCATATTTAAGGTCACTACTATTACCAGTCTCATAATTATTTTATAAATCTTGAAGAGTTTACTTTTCATTTTAGACAATTTTTATTAAAATCGTCAATTTTAAAACTTTCGCGAATCGTACATTTTAAGTTTATCCGTTTTATCGATCGCGAAATCAACGAATGTCATATTTAGCCATGAGAGCTTATTTTATTTTTTTATTTTTCATCTTTTATCCGCGTTTGGCCAAAACCGTGTCAAAATAGAGTTTTTACAATTTTTAATATTTTAATTACGTGTTTTAAAAACAAATATTGTGGAATAAATGTTTTAGAAAAATAAAAATAAAAATATAATTTATAAACATAACATATAAACCAAACACCCTCTTTAATTGTTTTAGGCTCCATCAAAACTAGAAACCAAACACACCCTTATTATATTTTACTCCTACTAAATTCTAAACCAAACACACCCTTATATTTGTATTTCCTCCAACAAAACCAAAAACCAAACACTCCTTATTTAATTTTTATGTATATGGAAAATCTAAAAATTGTTAACTCTTATATATATATATATATATATATATATAACCTAGTTAAAATGGTGTAGGTGCTTAAAGTTGTTAAAGTGAGAAGCAATAAAAATTGGACAAATGTCACATTATTTAATTAGTTGTTGGTCCGTGTACGATTTGTTTGTTCATGTATGAGTTGTTGGAGGTTTTGGTTCGTATACGAGCAATTGGTTCGCGATTTTTAGTAATACACAGGTTATTTGTGTATCAGCTTGTTTAATCAAGTGATTAGCATTTATTTGTTAACTCAGGATGTAACTGTGTTAAGAGTACATCATTCCATTTTGCGCATAAAATGTATATTTACTATTAAAAGACTTTTGTGAAGCAAAATTCTGTATCATAAATGTATTCCCAGCTATAAATGATGGCGTATCAAGTTTTTTTTGTGGTTGTAACATCAATTTTTATGTATAAAGAATTTAATTTCATGTATCTATTATTAATAAATCACATAATAAAATAAACTAGATTCAATGGTTAAGATCACTTTTCATTTTAACAACTTTAAGCTACTACACTACAATAAAATAAAAAAACCCAACGACTCTATCCTCCATCTTCCTCCTGTGTTCGTCGTCCCAACACCAAACCCCCATCATCATCACCAAAAATTCAAATAAATCAATTCCAATATACTCAAAAATCATTCCTACATAAAATCCCATCAATCTTTTCCACTAAAATCCACCATGCATCAAGATTCATGATTTCATGATTTTCAATAGATTTTTGATTCTTGGGGTTTTGATTAAATTATAAGGGTTTTTAAGCAAGTTTGGGTGAATAAAAGTCCTTGGGGTCTTATTCTCGGTCCTCTCTAACCCAATGGCAGTAAAACACACCCTTATTAGGGTTTGTGTTTGATTTTTATCTTCCTTTCTATTACATTGTATGCCCTTTTTATTTCCTTCTTGATTGGTTTTACATATATGTAAACTTGCATGTTAGTTTTTGATATTTTGGGAATCCATGGAAAAAAATTATGTTTATGAGTTTTTGGTAACCATTGAAAGGTTTAAGTAAAGTGATTATAGGTTAGCATTGTTGTGTTAGAAAATGCTAAATTGGTGGTGCGAAAATTAAAGATTTGTGAGGGTTTCTAAACCTCCTTTAGACCAGAAAATTTAGGCTTGATTTGGTAAGATGACTATTGTTGTAATATGAGTTTTAAGTGATTAGAGTGGTGGTGGTCGTTATAATGAACGTGTGTTAAAAATTTGAGATTTCAATTCTTAAAAACGAAAAAGATATGGTGATTTGAATTTGGGAAATTGTTTCGGCAAAATTCTGCAGACGTTGTTTTTGTGCAGAATTTTAGTCCATTTTACGAGTAGTGTAACTTGTTCATGCCAATAGCCTTTCTAGATTTTCAAGACCCTATGACTAAGTACTTCGAGTCTACTTTCCAACGAATGAGGCCGCAATGATTTTCAATGCTTAGAAGTGGGTCAAATGGGGTTTACAAGATTAAGTGTCAAAACAGTGTTTGCTGTCCAGAAACTCAGTTGTAAAGAAGTGTTGTGCAGGCGGGTCAAAACTTAATATTTTTCTACGAAATTTAAACTAGAACTTGTTAATAATATGTGTGACCTGCTGATTTGTTTTTAGAATTTTTGGAGGTATTTAAGGGGGTCTGCTGTTGCTAAACTTTTGATGATTCGGGGCAGCAACCCTGTTTAGAACAAGTGACGTTAGTGTGTCATTCATAAAAGGATTACATTGGCTATGGTTTATGGGTGAACTATGGTAGTTAAATAACATATAATGGTAACATAATATGGAGGGAGATTGACTAGTTCGACCATTTAACGTTATTTTAAGTGAGCCTGTCGAAGACTAGGCAAAAACGTTACAATGTTCAAAAAAAAGGTGTAAAACTAATAGAAACATTAAGTAGTGTATGTCTTATGGCTTCCTAAGTATACATTTGTTTTTACTGCATTTCAATATATATGTTACATGTTAATATTGTGATGAGTTGCATATTTTATATAAGCCCGAGTATCAATCGCATATTATATTTATTAATAGGTCGCAGTTGATTGTCGGCGTTCGTTTCTATCTTGTTTGGATTTCTTGATCACTTCTTCTATTCTCGGTGAGTTCATAGCTCCACCTTCTCCTCTTTTAATGGTTTTCATAACTATTTTTGGGGTGAGAATACATGCTCGTTTTACCGAATAACTTATTGATTTCTACTACATGAGCGTTACATGAATGTTTTTTACTAAAGCTTTTACTTGCCTACCACATGATTTCTAATACATTATTGTTTACTACTGAATTTATTAAAGCTTGATTTGCTTACCACATGATTTGAGACCATTGATTATCTGTTTACAAAACAGTGAGTTTTGAACATATTACTTGTTTTAAATGGGACAGAAGTGCTTGAAGGGTATGCCTGACCCACTTATGAAATTATCTGCATGAGTCGCTATTGCCAAAGCCCCTTATTTCATGAACCGTTAATCACCTTGTAGGGGTGAACGCTAGTACAATTAATAGATCTATTGGGTTGATCACCTTGTCCGGGGGCTTAATTTAAATCTGTTTGATCACCCCAACTCGTTAACGAACAATTTGTATTGAGAATCCATAGGTATGAGGCAATAATACCTACATTTGGGGCAAACTAGAATGCATATGGCATGCATTATTGTCAAGGTTTCGGTGTCATGAGCTCAATGGCGGTAAGGTAAATGATACATGAAATCAGTCGCTGGGCTGAGTACTTAAACCTTGTGGCCACTACTACTTCACATTTCTTGCTATTGAAACACTACTTCTTGGATTTCGTTCAGAAAGTAATAGTGACATTGAAACGTTGTAACGCTACTTTTCTTACTGAAATATTACTTGAACTATTTCAATACTGCTTTTACTTAAACCTATGAATTCACCAACATTATTGACTAGGTTTTCTTCACATTCGATAACCATTTATCTTTAATTATACAATTGAGTCATGTTTGAATGCTTGTAACTTTTGTTAAAAGGAAATTATTAGGACCTGTCTAACTCTGATATTTTATTAAATCGAATTTTTTATTTTATCAAAATGTCTCTTTTGAGGTCGTTTTATGTAACTTGTGTGTATGAGCTATGAAGTAGCACCCCAAGTGCTATTTCGATATGTTGTTGTTGATATTTTGGGGGTGTCATATTTAGCCATGAGAGCTTATTTTATTTTATTATTTTTATTTTTCATCTTTTATCCGCGTTTGGCCAAAACCACGTCAAACTAGTACTTTTACAATTTTTAATATTTTATCTACGTGTTTTAAAAACAATAATTGTAGAATAAATGTTTTAGAAAAATAAAAATATAATGTATAAACATAACATATAAACCAAACACCCTCTTTAATTATTTTAGGCTCCATCAAAACTAGAAACCAAACACCCCCTTATTATATTTTTACTCCACTAAATCTGAAACAAACACACCTTTATATTTGTATTTTTCGCATTTCCTCCAACAAAACCAAAGAAACCGAAACACTCCCGATTAATTTATTATGAATATGGAAAAATCTAAAAATTAGATAAATCTTATTATACATATATATATTATATATATATAAATATATTATAATATATATAATAATACACACATAAATTCTTATTTCACTCATTCCATAAACTCACACACACAACATAACAGTAAAAAGAAAACCAACGACTCTCTCCTTCCTTTTCCTCATGTGTTCGTCGTCCCAACACCAAACCCCCATCATCATCACCAAAAATTCAATTAATCACTTCCAATCTACTCAAAATCATTCCTACATAAAAACCCATCAATCCCTTTCCACTAAGCGACCCATCATGCATCAAGATTGATGATTTCTTGATTTTCAATAGATTTTTTATTTTTGGGTTTTGATTAAATTAAGTGCAATAAGATTATCAAGGGATTAGTTATAAGGGTTTTTAAGGAAGTTTGGGTGAAGTGAAAGTTGACTTGGGTCTTGTTCTTGATCCTCCTAACCCACGACAGTAAACACACCCTAATTAGGGTTTGTGTTTGATTTTTATCTTCCTTTCTATTACATTGTATGCCCTTTTTATTTCCTTCTTGATTGGTTTTACATATATGTAAGCATGCCTGTTAGTTTTTGATACTTTAGGAATCCATGGAAAAATTATGTTTATGAGTTTGTTGTAAAAAATGTGATGGTTTTAAGCATGTCATAGGTTTAGCATGGTTGTGTTGAATGTGAAATTGGTGCGAAAATTGAAGATTTATGAGGGTTTATAAACCCTCCTTTAGACCAGAAAATTTAGGCTTAATTTAGTAAGATGAGTATTGTTGTAATTTGAGTTTTAAGTGATTAGAGTGGTGGTGGTCGTTATAATGAACGTGTGGTAAAAATTTGAGCTTTCAACTCTTAAAAACGAAAAAGATATGTTGATTTGAATTTGGGAAATTGTTTCGGCAAAATTCTGCACATGTTGTTTTTGTGCAGAATTTTAGTCTATTTTGCGAGTAGTGTAACTAGTTCATGCCAATAAGCTTTTCTAGATTTTCAGGACCCTACATGACTAAGTACTATCGAGGCTAGTATCCAACGAACTAGGCCTCAACGATTTTTAATGCTTAAAAGTAGGTCAAATGGGGTTTACAAGATTATGTGTCAAAACAGTGTTTGCTGTCCAGAAACTCAGTTGTAAAGAAGTGTTGTGAAGCGGGTCAAATCTTTAATATTTTCTTTCTACGAAATTTATATTGGAAGCTTGTTTTCATAAATATTGTAACCTGAGCTGATTTTTGTTTTTTAGAATTTTTGGGGTGTCTAAGGGGGTCCTGTGGCTGTTGCCAAACTTTTGATAGAGTCAAGCAGACCTTGTTTTAGAACAAGTGACGTTAGTGTGTCTTTCATAAAAGGATTACATTGGCTATGGTTTATGGGTGAAACCTATGGTAGTTAAATAACATATAAGTTAACTTAATATAAGGATAGATCGACAATTCAACCATTTAAACGTTACTTTGAAATGAGCCGATCTCTAGATAAATTCTACAATTATTCAAAAAAGTGTAAACTAATAGAAAGCATTATATAGTGTATGTCCCTTATGGATTTCTAAGTAATACAGTTTGTTATGGCAACGTTCTATATTTAATGTAAGGCAATTGTTATAAAATTCGATGTGTTGCATATTTGATATAACCCGAGATCAATTCTCATAGTATATTGCTATTAATAGGGTCGGTCGGTATTGTCGGCGTTCTGTTCTATCCATTGTTTGGACTTCTGATCACTCTTCTATTCTCACGGTGAGATTAATAGCCCCAAGCCCCAAAGCCCCCCTTTTCCTCTTTTTAATATTTTCATACACTATGTTTGGGGTGAAAATACATACTACATCTTTATCGAATAACTTATTGATTTCTACTACATGAGCGTTACATGAATGTTTTTACTAAAGGGCTTTTACTTGCCTACCACATGATATCTAATACATGGTTGTTTACTACTGAATTTATTAAAGCTTGATTTTCTTACTACCACATGAACTTGTAGACCAGTGACTTATCTGTATAGCAAATCGTGAGTTTATGAACAATCACTGTTTTAAATGGGACACAAGTGCTTGAAGGGTATGCCTGACCTGCTTATGAAATTATCTGCATGAGTCGCTATTTCCAAAGTCCCTAATTTCATGAACCATTAATCATCTTGTAAAGGTGAACGCTAGTACAATTAATAGATCTATTGGGTTGACCACCCTGTCTGGGGGCTTGATTCAAATCCGTTTGATCTCCCCAACTCGTTAACACGTATACATTTGTATTTGAGAACCATAGGTATAGTTGAGCAATAATACCTATTACATCAAGGGGCAAACTAGATGCATATGGTCCTGATTATGTCAAGGTTTCGTGTCAAAGCTCAATGCGGTAATGTTAAATGATACTAGGAAATACTGTCATTGGCTGATCTTAAACCTTGTGGTCTACTACTAAACATTTCTTGACTTATTGAATCACTACTTGGATTTCAAAAATAATACTTTGAAACATTGTAACGCTACTTTTCTTACTGAAATATTACTTGAACTATTTCAATACTGCTTTTACTTAAACATATGAATAACGTTCAACATTTTTGTTGACGTTTTGCATGTATTTTCTCAGGTTATTATTTTGCTAACTAAGCATTGAGAGCATTTGGATGCGCGGATATCAAAACATTAAGGACTCGATTTTCTTCACAGTCAATAACCATTTATCTTTAATTATACAATTGAGTCATGTTTGAACGCTTGTAACTTTTGTTAAAAGGAAATTATTGGCGACCTGTCTATGTCTGATATTTTATTAAATCGAATGTGACATTTTATTAAAACGTCTCTTTTGATGCCGTTTCTGTAACTTGTGTGTATGAGCTATGAAGTAGCACCCCAAGTGGTATTTCGCTGCGTTGTTGTTGATAATTTAGGGGTGTTATAGATTGGTATCAGATCACTGGTTATAGAGAACTAGGTTGTTTTCAAAACCTAAACTATAACCGTTTTTCGAAAACTTTTAAGAATTTTTCACCATTGTTCGATATCCGCGCTTGCTTGCTTTCAGGTAACTCATATGCTCTCTTTTGCATCCCTATTGCTATTACATTAATAATTAGTATATAATACTTGGTTATGATTTCATCCTCCTACGTGTATCTTATGACGTCATACTATTTGCCTTATATCGGTCAGTTATATATTGACCACTCTGAATATCGCATACTTCCTGCTTTCTTATTTTCTCCCTCGAACGTCAATACTAGTATTATATAAGGATACTTGTACATATATGAACTACTTTCTTCTTAAATTCTTACGCTTATCTTCGGGATCACCGCCATCTATATATATAAGAGTAATTCATATAAGTGTTGACTATTTACAGTTACTTTCGTCTATTTTTGGAACTTTTGAGTAAAGTTAGTGGGAAGTCGAATAAATTTTTAGCTTGAGGTCTGTGACCATAGTACTTTGTTGGGTAAGTCAACATACAAGGTGTATGTGGGGCTTTGGATGGAGCCGTAACTCCTCCGGATGAATTAGTTACGCCCAAATTAGAGAAACTAGTCCAAATGGGTGACCAATAGATAGTTGGTGTTTTAATGAGGAAAATTTGGCTTAAAGCCTATTGTTTATTTACATTAATGAATAGGTTAATATCTCAGGTCCTAGTGGCGAGTTGGATGGAACACCAACTCTTCCGGATGGTCGAGATACGACCAAAACCGTGGAAAAAAACTTAGTATGTACCCCGAAATTACTAGACAGCTTGTTTGGCTTGTAACGACTAATTTTTGAACTAAATACTACTAGGTTTGTATATAGGTGAAGGATACAACATATGAGGACCATGTGGTTCTTTGGATAGAGCCTTAATCATTCCGGATGAATGAGTTACCATAAAAATGGCAAAACTAACTAGAAATTGTACCCAGATTTTCAAATGAATTTATGTCCAGATGTTTTTATATTAAGTACCTTATTTTTCAAGCCAAACCTGTAGGAATTAGATAAACTTAGACATAGGCTTTTGTTTCAGGTCAAACGAAGTTATAAAATGAGAATTATGCTAAAAATGATGGAGCAAGAAAACGTTTTTAAAATAATACAGCATTTGAACACATGAGGAGGCAAAAGATAAATCCACTTAATCTGAACATTTGAATTAAATCTCTGTAATTCTCAGTAAAACTAGAGTTTAATGGCTTGTCTGAGCGAAAACCATAAGTTTAATGACTATTACGGATGTTGAGATAAATGTCCATTAAGTCGACCGAGGGCAGAATTGTTATGTGATATTAATTATTTCATATATGTATAGCACTAGGGTACGTCTTAATAAGTTCTTTTACTTCAATATTTTATGAGCGATAAGGTGATCTCTGAAGCATTTATCACTACTTTATTTCTGTTTGATGATATTGACATTCGGTGTACTTTTTCAATTCCATTGGTTATCTTGTCATTCGACTTCAAGTTTGAACACTCTTCTTATGCTTTTGAATCGCATATATCGCTTCATAATCTATTGTTTTGAAGACTTCCATTCGATGGGAGTACTACTTTATCTTGTCACATTGGATCGTGTCGTCTTTTGGCATTTACTTTGGAACGCTATTGACTAACATCTTATTATTCTTCTCGTTACTTCTTATGATTATGAAAAATCATACCGCCAAGAAAACCCCTTCTTCTCATCGTAATATTGTTTTGATATTGTGTTTTGTGTCGGCCATACTTAAGTAGGATGCTTTATAATCATCTTATTGAAATGAATTAGGACGCTTCTTTATTTGAATAAGGAAATTATAAACCGCCGAACCATAAGTTCATAATTCTTTACTTACATGGATTGGGACGCCTCTTTATGTAAGTAACAAATTGTGAATGAGTGGGCTTATGTGATCTGACATAGCGTGTGTTCGTCCGTATCAAGCATATTTATGGAGGCTATGAACTTCCTTTCGACTCGTAATTTTGTTATATATTGAAATTTTCTGAATCTGCATACGCACCCCGCAACTTGATAAGCTAATAGTAATGAACCACATACCGCTTCCGAGAATTGACGACTTGTGAAATTCTTTGTATCCAATGACCTTTTCTTCAAGTCAAGTATTTTATCATTCCTTTTAAGAATTCTCACGACATTCAATCCGTTCGCTCATGCTTATTGCATATATTTGATGATTTGACTTTTGTTCATCCAATTTTCGTTGGAAACCTCGACGAGGACCCGATACATTTCCTCATCTCTTTATAAGTAAATCGTAGACGAATAAGAAGAATCTAGCACCGGGACAGCACTCCCATAAGGAGGGGAGGATGTAAAACCCCGTATTTAAGGTCATTACTATTTCCAGTCTCATAATTATTTTATAAATCTTAAAGAGTTTACTTTTACATTTGAGACGATTTTTATTAAAATCGTCGATTTTAAAACTTTCGCGAATCGTACAATTTAAGTTTATCCGTTTTATCGATCGAGAAATCAACGAATGTCATATTTAGCCATGAGAGCTTATTTTATTTTATTTTTACTATTTTTCATCTTTTATCCGCGCTTGGCCGAAACCGCATCAAAATAGTGTTTTTATAATTTTTAATATTTTAACTACGTGTTTTAAAAAAAAATATTGTGGAATAAATGTCTTAGAAAAATAAAAATAAAAATATAATTTATAAACATAACATATAAACCAAACACCCTCTTTAATTGTTTTAGGCTTCATCAAAAATAGAAACCAAACACCCCCTTATTATATTTAACTCCTACTAAATCCTAAACCAAACACACCCTTATATTTGTATTTCCTCCAACAAAACCAAAAACCAAAAACCAAACACTTCTTATTTAATTTTTATGTATATGGAAAATCTAATAATTGGTAAATCTTATATATATATATATATATATACAAATCGATATATATACTATATATATATATATATAATATATAGTATATATATATAAATAATATATATATATATAATGTATGGTATACATACATAAGGCTCTTATTTCACTCATTCCATAAACTCACACCACAACATAACAGGAAAAGGAAAACCAAAAAACGACTCTCCTCTCCTCCCTCTTCCTCCTGTGTTCGTCGTCCCAACAACAAACCCCCATCATCATCACCAAAAATTCAAATAAATCAATTCCAATCTACTCAAAAATCATTCCTACCTAAAAACCCATCAATCCTTTTTTAACACCCCCAAATTTATTTCCCAGCGGAACCAACAATTTGGGTGTTAAGTCATAGCATAACAACATAAGAATATAAAGAACGACTCAAAAGAGACGTTTAAAACATAACATTGTCCCATTCATGAGAGATCAGAGTCAAAAATTTGTCTACAAGATCGTCACCATACAACATCATAACCTAAGTTTTAAAATCATAACACAAAGTGTTTTTAATGAATGGAACCAAAACAAGTTTAATCAAAACATTTCGCGCTAGACTCCATTCGCCACTCCAAGCCATCAACCCAGATTACCTGAGATAATACATGCTAAAACGTCAACGAAAACGTCTAAGTGAATCCATAGAAGTTTATATTGAAATAAAGAGTGAACACCAATATTCTTTAATCAATCGAAAACTTGTGGATAAACAATTGTAATCACTAATGCATAAGGCGCATGCCACTGAAACTTAACCAACATATTATAGAATAAAATGTAAGCCACATGCCACATGCCCCTCAACTAGGTAATATTCCAATATACCTAAAGAAATTCTCAATACAAAATGTCGCTTCAGAGGGTGACGGCCCATGGATGTCACAACCCCAGACAGGCAGATCACCAGGCCCAATAGATCTCTTAATGTACTAGTGCTCACCCATCACAGGTAATTAAAAGTGCATGAAATTAGGGGGCCTTTCTGCAATAGGTACTTATGCAATTAGTTTACAATCGGGTCTAGCAACCAAAAATCACTTGTGTTTAATTTATAAAACTAGCATGTATCTCCCTCGCGGGGTTTATAAAAACATTTATAAGTAGAAAGACGAGGCTATGAACTCACCGAGAGAATAATTAAATCAGAAGTATGACGATTCTTAAATGAGCGGGAAGTACTCCTAAGCACCTCCTAAAATACGTGACGTGACTTAGTACGTAGAAAAAAACAATACGTAAAAATTAAACAAGTGATTCATGATAAGTTTTTTGAGATAAGCATTGCAATTCCACTAAACTCCCCAAATCCTTTTTAATCCCAAAATGACTTGTGATCTGGTCTTATAGGTAAATAAACACCTACTAAGTTTCGGCTTTTAATTCTTATTTTACTCAAGTGGACTATACGTTTTAAATTTTGAGAATAAGACGAAAAAACGTCCGTTTCTCGAATTTAAACATCAGACTTCATGGACTCATATTCACCCTATGCTCACAAATGTTCTAAATGTGAGGCTTTCACTCCTGGAAAGCTATTTGTGTCTAGTTTCAAAAAATGTAAGACTCATAATCTACAAAGTTTCATAACTATGTGAAAAGACTGTTTTACCCCTGGTTACCCAAAACAGAAAGTTTCCAAAAATTTTACCCTTTACGGAAATGACCATAATTCCTAAACCATGATAGCAATGAAGGTGAGGCCAAAATATATAGCTTCCTTAAGATGTCTACCACTGAAACAATCTTTAAAACATAACCTTTTGTTGCAAAAACTTGTAGTTTAACTCGTTTTATAATCATAGGTCCAGATTTGACCTATTTTCTTATTTTGACCATATCTCCCTCATCCCAAGGAGTTGGTTGGGAATCCAACTATCCTATGATGCCAAGACATATATATTTCCAGAAATGTAATTTAATCATAGGCTCCAAGCCAAAATATTTCTTCTATGACATGTTTTTGCTACTGTTTCAAAACAGTCCCAAATATTTACTCTAAAACCTATCCAAACATCAATCCTAACTCTAACCAATCACATGCAATGCCATACCAAGCTCTTAAACACAACTTATCATCATATAAACATGCATTTCCAGAATCAAACATCCATTTTTATGGATCAAAATCAAAAGAAAAATTAAAGATTAAGAAATAACCTTACTAGAAAATGATTTAAACAAGAAAATCAAACCAACAAATGCTTCTTTCTTGTTTGGGGCTGAGTTAGACCTACTCCAACACCCACAATCTTGACTCACAAGGGTTCAATACACCCTAAATAACAAGAATCCAAGATCCAACCTAGTCTTGATTCAAACCTTCCATTAAAACCTCAATAACTTCTTCAAAACTTCAAGGAAATCTACCAAATTTTGCAAGCAACTTAAGGATGATGTTATGATGGTAAAAAGGTGTAGAGAAATTTTGTGAGAGTGGTGGTGGTGGCAAGGTAGTGTACGGCAGCAACAAGGGTAAGGAGGAGGAGTTTTGAACTATGTGAAATAAAGAGATTGCATGTTATGGGGAGAAGAAACTAATGATGGTTTATAGGAAATGTAAAAGTGTAATTGTGTTTGTGTGTGGAGTTGGTAAAACCGGCCTAGGCCTAGAAATAGGATAATAATATATATTTTTTTGATTTTTATTGTTGTAAGATTTAATTAAAATGTAGAGTAAGTATTAGTTAAATAAAGGTAAGGTATAAGGTAAAACGCGAGTTTTAAGCAAGAAATTTACGTAAACGCGAAACACCACAGAAAATGACAAGGATGTAAATTATAATCATCTGGGAGTATTATGAGAATATTAAACCACTTAAGGCACGAAGACGGAATAGATTCCTAAATACGGCTCACTTAAAGCTGAGAACGGGAAATTCTTACCAAATCGGGTAAACGTAAAATTAATGACTTTGCTTAAAAATAAAAATAGAAATAAAGTTCGGAATAAATAGTGACCTTAAATACGGAATGTTACACCTTTCCACTAAAATCCACCATGCATCAAGATTGATGATTTTTTTATTTTTAATAGATTTTTGATTCTTGGGTTTTTGATTAAATTAAGTGAAACTAGATTATCAAGGGATTAATTATAAGGGTTTTTAAGCAAGTTTGGGTGAAGTAAAAGTTGACTTGGGTCTTGTTCTTGGTCCTCCTAACCCACGGCAGAAAACACACCCTTATTAGGGTTTGTGTTTGATTTTTATCTTCCTTTCTATTACATTATAAGCCCTTTTTATTTCCTTCTTGATTGGTTTTAGATATATGTAAGCATGCATGTTAGTTTTTGATACTTTGGGAATCCATGGAAAAATTATGTTTATGAGTTTGTTGGTAAAAATTGATGGTTTAGTAGTGATTATAAGTTAGCATGGTTGTATTGAATGCAAAATTGGTGCGAAAATTGAAGATTAGTAAGGGTTTCTAAACCCTCCTTTAGACCAAACAATTTAGGCTTGATTTGGTAAGATGAGTATTGTTGTAATCTGAGTTTTAAGTGATTAGAGTGGTGTTGGTCGTTATAATGAACGTGTGGTAAAAATTTGAGCTTTCAACTCTTAAAAACGAAAAAGATATGGTGATTTGAATTTGGGAAATTGTTTCGGCAAAATTCTGCTCACGTTGTTTTTGTGCCGAATTTTAGTCCATTTTGCGAGTAGTGTAACATGTTCATGCCAATAGCTTTTCTAGATTTTCAAGACCCTATGACTAAGTACTTCGAGTCTACTTTCCAACGAACTAGGCCTCAACGATTTTCAATGCTTAAAAGTGGGTCAAATGGGGTTTACAAGATTAAGTGTCAAAACAGTGTTTGCTGTCCAGAAACAAACTAGAACTTGTTCATAATATGTGTGACCTGCTAATTTTTTTTTAGAACTTTTGGAGGTGTTTAAAGGGGTCTGCTATTGCCAAACTTTTGATAAGTCCAGCAGACCCTGTTTTAGAACAAGTGACGTTAGTGTGTCTTTCATAAAAGGATTACATTGGCTATGGTTTATGGGTGAACTATGGTAGTTAAATAACATATAAGGGTACCTTAATATGGAGGGAGATCGACTAGTTCGACCATTTAGCGTTACTTTAAGTGAGCCGATCATCTAGATAAAACGTTACAATTTTCAGAAAAAGTGTAAACTAATAGAAACATTAAGTAGTGTTGTCTTATGGATTCCTAAGTATCATTTTTTATGCACGTTCTATATATATGTCCATGTTATATTTTGATGAGTTACATATTTTATATAGCCCGAATATCAATCGCATATTATATTTATTAATAGGTGGCAGTTGATTGTCGGCGTTCGTTTCTATCTTGTTTGGATTTCTTGATCACTTCTTCTATTCTTGGTGAGTTTATAGCCCCACCTTTTCCTCTTTTTAATGATTTTCATAACTATTTTTGGGGTGAGAATAATGCTCGTTTTACCGAATAACTTATTGATTTCTACTACATGAGCGTTACATGAATGTTTTTACTAAAGCTTTTACTTGCCTACCACATGATTTCTAATACATGGTTGTTTACTACTGAATTTATTAAAGCTTGATTTGCTTACTACATGATTTGAGACCATTGATTATCTGTTTACAAAACCGTGAGTTTTGAACATATTACTTGTTTTAAATGGGACACAAGTGCTTGAAGGGTATGCCTGACCCGCTTATGAAATTATCTGCATGAGTCGCTATTGCCAAAGTCCCTAATTTCATGAACCGTTAATCACCTTGTAGGGGTGAACGCTAGTACAATTAATAGATCTATTGGGTTGACCACCCTGTCCGGGGGCTTGATTCAAATCCGTTTGATCACCCCAACTCGTTAACGGACAATTTGTATTGAGAATCCATAGGTATGAGGCAATAATACCTACTTCAGGGGCAAACTAGAATGCATATGGCATGCATTATTGTCAAGGTTTCGGTGTCATGAGCTCAATGCGGTAATGTTAAATGATACTATGAAATACTGTCGCTGGCTGATCTTAAACCTTGTGGTCCACTACTAAACATTTCTTGACTTATTGAATCACTACTTGGATTTCAGAAATAATACTTTGAAACGTTGTAACGCTACTTTTCTTACTAAAATATTACTATACAATTGAGTCATGTTTGAACGCTTGTAACTTTTGTTAAAAGGAAATTATTAGGACCTGTTTAACTTTGATATTTTATTAAATCGAATGTGTCATTTTATCAAAACGTCTCTTTTGAGGTCATTTTTTGTAACTTGTGTGTATGAGCTATGAACTAGCACCCCAAGTGGTATTTCGCTGTGTTGTTGTTGATATTTTGGGGGTGTCATATTTAGCCATGAGAGCTAATTTTATTTTATTTTTTTATTTTTCATCTTTTATCCGCGTTTGGCCAAAACCATGTCAAAATAGTACTTTTACAATTTTTAATATTTTATCTACGTGTTTTAAAAACAATAATTGTGGAATAAATGTTTTAGAAAAATAAAAATATAATGTATAAACATAACATATAAACCAAACACCCTCTTTAATTATTTTAGGCTCCATCAAAACTAGAAACCAAACACCCCCTTATTATATTTTACTCCTACTAAATCCTAAACCAAACACACCTTTATATTAGTATTTCCTCCAACAAAACCAAAAACCAAACACTCCTTATTTAATTTTTATGTATATGGAAAATCTAAAATTTGGTAAATCTTATTTATATATATATATATATATATAACCTAGTTAAAATAGTGTAGGTGCTTAAAGTTGTTAAAGTGAGAACAATAAAAATTGGACAAAGCAACATTATTTAATTAGTTGTTGGTCCGTGTACGATTTGTTTGTTCATGTATGAGTTGTTGGAGGTTTTGGTTCGTATACGAGCAATTGGTTCGCGATTTTTAGTAATACACAGGTTATTTGTGTATCAGCTTGTTTAATCAAGTGATTAGCATTTATTTGTTAACTCAGGATGTAACTGTGTTAAGAGTACATCATTCCATTTTGCGCATAAAATGTATATTTACTATTAAAAGACTTTTGTGAAGCAAAATTCTGTATCATAAATGTATTCCCAGCTATAAATGATGGCGTATCAAGTTTTTTTTGTGGTTGTAACATCAATTTTTATGTATAAAGAATTTAATTTCATGTATCTATTATTAATAAATCACATAATAAAATAAACTAGATTCAATGGTTAAGATCACTTTTCATTTTAACAACTTTAAGCTACTACACTACAATAACAGTAAAAAAACCCAACGACTCTCTCCTCCCTCTTCCTCCTGTGTTCGTCGTCCCAACACCAAACCCCCATCATCATCACCAAAAATTCAAATAAATCAATTCCAATATACTCAAAAATCATTCCTACATAAAACCCCATCAATCTTTTCCACTAAAATCCACCATGCATCAAGATTGATGATTTCATGATTTTCAATAGATTTTTGATTCTTGGGGTTTTGATTAAATTAGGTGCAACAAGATTATCAAGGGATTAATTATAAGGGTTTTTAAGCAAGTTTGGGTGAATAAAAGTCCTTGGGGTCTTATTCTCGGTCCTCTCTAACCCAATGGCAGTAAAACACACCCTTATTAGGGTTTGTGTTTGATTTTTATCTTCCTTTCTATTACATTGTATGCCCTTTTTATTTCCTTCTTGATTGGTTTTACATATATGTAAACTTGCATGTTAGTTTTTGATATTTTGGGAATCCATGGAAAAAAATTATGTTTATGAGTTTTTGGTAACCATTGAAAGGTTTAAGTAAAGTGATTATAGGTTAGCATTGTTGTGTTAGAAAATGCTAAATTGGTGGTGCGAAAATTAAAGATTTGTGAGGGTTTCTAAACCTCCTTTAGACCAGAAAATTTAGGCTTGATTTGGTAAGATGACTATTGTTGTAATATGAGTTTTAAGTGATTAGAGTGGTGGTGGTCGTTATAATGAACGTGTGTTAAAAATTTGAGATTTCAATTCTTAAAAACGAAAAAGATATGGTGATTTGAATTTGGGAAATTGTTTCGGCAAAATTCTGCAGACGTTGTTTTTGTGCAGAATTTTAGTCCATTTTACGAGTAGTGTAACTTGTTCATGCCAATAGCCTTTCTAGATTTTCAAGACCCTATGACTAAGTACTTCGAGTCTACTTTCCAACGAATGAGGCCGCAACGATTTTCAATGCTTAAAAGTGGGTAAAATGGGGTTTACAAGATTAAGTGTCAAAACAGTGTTTGCTGTCCAGAAACTCAGTTGTAAAGAAGTGTTGTGCAGGCGGGTCAAAACTTAATATTTTTCTACGAAATTTAAACTGGAACTTGTTCATAATATGTGTAACCTGCAAATTTTTTTTAGAATTTTTGGTGGTGTTTAAGGTGGTTTGCTGTTACCAAACTTTTGATGATTCGGGGCAGCAACCCTGTTTAGAACAAGTGACGTTAGTGTGTCATTCATAAAAGGATTACATTGGCTATGGTTTATGGGTGAACTATGGTAGTTAAATAACATATAATGGTAACATAATATGGAGGGAGATTGACTAGTTCGACCATTTAACGTTATTTTAAGTGAGCCTGTCGAAGACTAGGCAAAAACGTTACAATGTTCAAAAAAAAGGTGTAAAACTAATAGAAACATTAAGTAGTGTATGTCTTATGGCTTCCTAAGTATACATTTGTTTTTACTGCATTTCAATATATATGTTACATGTTAATATTGTGATGAGTTGCATATTTTATATAGCCCGAGTATCAATCGCATATTATATTTATTAATAGGTCGCAGTTGATTGTCGGCGTTCGTTTCTATCTTGTTTGGATTTCTTGATCACTTCTTCTATTCTAGGTGAGTTCATAGACCCACCTTTTCCTCTTTTTAATGATTTTCATAACTATTTTCGGGGTGAGAATACATGCTCATTTTACCGAATAACTTATTGATTTCTACTACATGAGCTTTACATGAATGTTTTTTACTAAAGCTTTTACTTGCCTACCACATGATTTCTAATACATGGTTGTTTACTACTGAATTTATTAAAGCTTGATTTGCTTACTACATGATTTGAGACCATTGATTATATGTTTACAAAACCGTGCGTTTTGAACATGTCACTTGTTTTAAATGGGACACAAGTGCTTGAAGGGTATGCATGACCCGCTTATGAAATTATCTGCATGAGTCGCTATTGCCAAAGTACCTAATTTCATGAACCGTTAATCACCTTGTAGGGGTGAACGCTAGTACAATTAATAGATCTATTGGGTTGATCACCTTGTCCGGGGGCTTAATTTAAATCTGTTTGATCACCCCAACTCGTTAACGAACAATTTGTATTGAGAATCCATAGGTATGAGGCAATAATACCTACATTTGGGGCAAACTAGAATGCATATGGCATGCATTATTGTCAAGGTTTCGGTGTCATGAGCTCAATGGCGGTAAGGTAAATGATACATGAAATCAGTCGCTGGGCTGAGTACTTAAACCTTGTGGCCACTACTACTTCACATTTCTTGCTATTGAAACACTACTTCTTGGATTTCGTTCAGAAAGTAATAGTGACATTGAAACGTTGTAATGCTACTTTTCTTACTGAAATATTACTTGAACTATTTCAATACTGCTTTTACTTAAACCTATGAATTCACCAACATTATTGACTAGGTTTTCTTCACATTCGATAACCATTTATCTTTAATTATACAATTGAGTCATGTTTGAATGCTTGTAACTTTTGTTAAAAGGAAATTATTAGGACCTGTCTAACTCTGATATTTTATTAAATCGAATTTTTTATTTTATCAAAATGTCTCTTTTGAGGTCGTTTTATGTAACTTGTGTGTATGAGCTATGAAGTAGCACCCCAAGTGGTATTTCGATATGTTGTTGTTGATATTTTGGGGGTGTCATATTTAGCCATGAGAGCTTATTTTATTTTATTATTTTTATTTTCATCTTTTATCCGCGTTTGGCCAAAACCACGTCAAACTAGTACTTTTACAATTTTTAATATTTTATCTACGTGTTTTAAAAACAATAATTGTAGAATAAATGTTTTAGAAAAATAAAAATATAATGTATAAACATAACATATAAACCAAACACCCTCTTTAATTATTTTAGGCTCCATCAAAACTAGAAACCAAACACCCCCTTATTATATTTTTACTCCACTAAATCTGAAACAAACACACCTTTATATTTGTATTTTTCGCATTTCCTCCAACAAAACCAAAGAAACCGAAACACTCCCGATTAATTTATTATGAATATGGAAAAATCTAAAAATTAGATAAATCTTATTATACATATATATATTATATATATATAAATATATTATAATATATATAATAATACACACATAAATTCTTATTTCACTCATTCCATAAACTCACACACACAACATAACAGTAAAAAGAAAACCAACGACTCTCTCCTCCCTCTTCCTCCTGTGTTCGTTGTCCCAACACCAAACCCCCATCATCATCACCAAAAATTCAATTAATCACTTCCAATCTACTCAAAAATCATTCCTACATAAAAACCCATCAATCCCTTTCCACTAAGCGACCCATCATGCATCAAGATTGTTGATTTTCTTGATTTTCAATAGAATTTTTTTTCTTGGGTTTTTGATTAAATTAAGTGCAACAAGATTATCAAGGGATTAGTTATAAGGGGTTTTAAGCAAGTTTGGGTGAAGTGAAAGTTGACTTGGGTCTTGTTCTTGATCCTCCTAACCCACGACAATAAACACACCTAATTAGGGTTTATGTTTGATTTTTATCTTCCTTTCTATTACATTGTATGCCCTTTTTATTTCCTTCTTGATTGGTTTTACATATATATAAGCATGCCTGTTAGTTTTTGATACTTTGGGAATCCATGGAAAAATTATGTTTATGAGTTTGTTGTAAAAAATGTGATGGTTTTAAGCATGTCATAGGTTTAGCATGGTTGTGTTGAATGTGAAATTGGTGCGAAAATTGAAGATTTATGAGGGTTTATAAACCCTCCTTTAGACCAGAAAATTTAGGCTTAATTTAGTAAGATGAGTATTGTTGTAATTTGAGTTTTAAGTGATTAGAGTGGTGGTGGTCGTTATAATGAACGTGTGGTAAAAATTTGAGCTTTCAACTCTTAAAAACGAAAAAGATATGTTGATTTGAATTTGGGAAATTGTTTCGGCAAAATTCTGCACATGTTGTTTTTGTGTAGAATTTTAGTCTATTTTGCGAGTAGTGTAACTAGTTCATGCCAATAAGCTTTTCTAGATTTTCAGGACCCTACATGACTAAGTACTATCGAGGCTAGTATCCAACGAACTAGGCCTCAACGATTTTTAATGCTTAAAAGTAGGTCAAATGGGGTTTACAAGATTATGTGTCAAAACAGTGTTTGCTGTCCAGAAACTCAGTTGTAAAGAAGTGTTGTGAAGCGGGTCAAATCTTTAATATTTTCTTTCTACGAAATTTATATTGGAAGCTTGTTTTCATAAATATTGTAACCTGAGCTGATTTTTGTTTTTTAGAATTTTTGGGGTGTCTAAGGGGGTCCTGTGGCTGTTGCCAAACTTTTGATAGAGTCAAGCAGACCTTGTTTTAGAACAAGTGACGTTAGTGTGTCTTTCATAAAAGGATTACATTGGCTATGGTTTATGGGTGAAACCTATGGTAGTTAAATAACATATAAGTTAACTTAATATAAGGATAGATCGACAATTCAACCATTTAAACGTTACTTTGAAATGAGCCGATCTCTAGATAAATTCTACAATTATTCAAAAAAGTGTAAACTAATAGAAAGCATTATATAGTGTATGTCCCTTATGGATTTCTAAGTAATACAGTTTGTTATGGCAACGTTCTATATTTAATGTAAGGCAATTGTTATAAAATTCGATGTGTTGCATATTTGATATAACCCGAGATCAATTCTCATAGTATATTGCTATTAATAGGGTCGGTCGGTATTGTCGGCGTTCTGTTCTATCCATTGTTTGGACTTCTGATCACTCTTCTATTCTCACGGTGAGATTAATAGCCCCAAGCCCCAAAGCCCCCCTTTTCCTCTTTTTAATATTTTCATACACTATGTTTGGGGTGAAAATACATACTACATCTTTATCGAATAACTTATTGATTTCTACTACATGAGCGTTACATGAATGTTTTTACTAACGCTTTTACTTGCCTACCACATGATATCTAATACATGGTTGTTTACTACTGAATTTATTAAAGCTTGATTTTCTTACTACATGATTTGAGACCATTGATTATCTGTTTACAAAATTGTGAGTTTTGAACATATCACTTGTTTTAAATGGGACACAAGTGCTTGAAGGGTATGCCTGACCCGCTTATGAAATTATCTACATGAGTCGCTATTGCCAAAGTCCCTAATTTCATAAATCGTTACTCACCTTGTAGGGGTGAACGCTAGTATAATTAATAGATCTATTGGGTTGACCACCCTGTACGGAGGCTTGATTCAAATCTGTTTGATCACCCCAACTCGTTAACAGACAATTTGTATTGAGAATCCATAGGTATGAGGCAATAATACCTACTTTAGGGGCAAACTAGAATGCATATGGCATGCATTATTGTCAAGGTTTTGGTGTCATAAGCTCAATGCGGTAATGTTAAATGATACTATGAAATACTGTCGTTGGCTGATCTTAAAACTTGTGGTCCTCTACTAAACATTTCCTGACTTATTGAATCACTACTTGGATTTCAAAAATAATACTTTGAAACATTATAATGCTACTTTTCTTACTGAAATATTACTTGAACTATTTAAATACTGCTTTTACTTAAACCTATGAATTCACCAACATTATTGTTGACGTTTTGCATGTATTTTCTGAGGTTATTATTTTGCTAACTGAGCATTAGGAGCATTTGGATGCGCGGATATCAAAACATTAAGGACTCGGTTTTCTTCACATTCGATAACCATTTATCTTTAATTATATAATTGAGTCATGTTTGAACGCTTGTAACTTTTGTTAAAAGGAAATTATTGGCGACCTGTCTAAGTCTGATATTTTATTAAATCGAATGTGACATTTTATCAAAACGTCTCTTTTGATGTCGTTTTCTGTAACTTGTGTGTATGAGCTATGAAGTAGCACCCCAAGTGGTATTTCGCTGCATTGTTGTTGATATTTTGGGGGTGTTATAGATTGGTATCAAAGCACTGGTTATAGAGAACTAGGTTGTTTTCAAAACCTAAACTATAACCGTTTTTTGAAAACTTTTAAGAATTTTTCACCATTGTTCGATATCCGCGCACTTGCTCTCAGGTAACTCATATTCTCTCTTTTGCATCCCTATTGCTATTACATTAATAATTAGTATATAATACTTGGTTATGATTTCATCCTCCTACGTGTATCTTATGACGACATACTATTTGCCTTATATCGCGCGGTTATATATTAACCACTCTGAATATCGCGTACTTCCTGCTTTCTTATTTTCTCCCTCGAACGTCAATACTAGTATTATATAAGGATACTCATACATATATGAACTACTTTCTTCTTAAATTCTTACACTTATCTTCGGGATCACCGCCATCTATATATATAAGAGTAATTCATATAAGTGTTGACTATTTACGGTTACTTTCGTCTGTTTTTGGAACTTTTGAGTAAAGTTAGTGGGAAGTCGAATAAATTTTTAGCTTAAGGTCTGTGACCATAGTACTTTGTTGGGTAAGTCAACATACAAGGTGTATGTGGGGCTTTGGATGGAGTCGTAACTCCTCCGGATGAGTTAGTTACACCCAAATTAGAGAAACTAGTCCAAATGGGTGACCAACAGATAGTTGGTGTTTTAATGAGGAAAATTTGGCTTAAATCCTATTGGTTATTTACATTAATGAATAGGTTAATATCTCAGGTCCTAGTGGCGAGTTGGATGGAACACCAACTCTTCCGGATGGTCGAGATACGACCAAAACCGTGGAAAAAACATAGTATGTACCCAGAAATTACTAGACAGATTGTTTGGCTTGTAACGAATAATTTTTGAACTAAAGACTACTGGGTTTTTACATGGGTGAAGGTTACAACATATAAGGACCATGTGGTTCTTTGGATAGAGCCTTAATCATTCCGGATGAATGAGTTACGACCAAAATAACGAAACTAACTAGAAATTGTACCCAGATTTTCAAAAGAATTTATGTCCAGATGTTTTCATATTAAGCACCTCGATTTTCAATCCAAACATGTAGGAATTAGATAAACTTAGACTTGGGCTTTTGTTTCGAGTCAAACGGAGTTATAAAATGATAATTATGCTAAAACTAGTGGAGCAAGAAAACGTTTTAAATAATTAGATTTGGCACATGAGGGCAAAATGATAATTCCACTTAGGATCTGGACATTTTGAATTAAATCTCTTATAATCTCAGTAAACTAGAGTCTAATGGCTTGTCTGAGGCGAAAACCTTATGTTTATACCTATTACGGATGTTGAGATAAAGGTCTATTAAGTCGAACGAGGGCAGAATTTGTTAGGAATTATTGTAAACAGACTTAAGTCTGGTAGTTATAGAGTTAAGTTTGGTAGACATAGTTAAGTCTGCCAG